>JBBYHK010000013.1:13544475-13582690 GCA_038382065.1 Adansonia grandidieri | reverse complement strand
GTTATATTATTATAAGATTTTAATTACTGTTACTTAAAATAATAATAATAATAATAATAATAATAATAATAATAATAGTAATAATAAGAATAAGAATAATATTCAAAGAAGAATTTAAAATTTTACTACTAAAATATACAAACTCTCAATTTTTAATGACTTTAACTAATAAAATTAAAGAAAATGTGATAAATGGATAATATACTTTATTAACAATATTTTTCAAAGCTCATGATATGATTTACATTTTTATAAACTAATATTTTATTATATATAGACCTATTCAAGGGTCGGGCTACCAACTCGCTCCGATTGGGTCTAGCCCAGCTTCTCATATTTTTATATCAAACTAGCCTGACCCAACTCGAAACAGTAATTTTAAATTAATATATTTTATTTGTATTTTATTATAATATATATAATATTAATAAAAACTATTCTTTAATGTGATAAACAGTAATTCTAACTTAAATAGGCAGGTCTGGCACATTAAATAAGGGCATGAGATTGGAATTTAAAAAAAATTAAGACCACGGCCCAGCTCAACCATGAACAAGTTTAATCATATTTAAAATATAAATTATGTTTTTAATATTTAATTAAATTATTAAAGGAATATTAAAATAAAATTCATTATTAAAGTTTTTGATTTATAAAAAATTATTTAATTATAATTTCTTTATATTTATTTTTAGTATTAAATTCGAGTTCGTGTTCAGGTTGGACTCAGGTTCGGGTCATTTCGAGTTCGAGCCATTCGGGTTTATTTTTTTCAAATTCTAATCATTAACTTTTTAATTAAATCGAATTCAATTTAAGCTCGAGCTCAAATTCTTTTAAATAAATTTTTTTAATTTGGGTTCATTTTGTTACCTCTAAAGATTTACAACCCACTTTACGTCAGCAAGCAATGATAAAAGATAAAAGACAAGATAAAATAACCTTCTCCTTATTAATATTTAAATAATTATTATTTCCTATAATTATAATTAATTTTCTCGATTTCCCTCATTTAATAATTTAAATTTCATTTCCACTTTTTTGGAATTATCCCGAATGGGAAAGAATATTCGACCCAGCAAAACAGTAAAAAACCATCTGTCCCTCAGCCTTTAGCCCCATTTATTGAACAAGTAACCCAACAAGCTGATCTCACTCCCAAAAAAGCTCCCCTTGTCAAACCCTAGCCTCTCTCTGGAAGCCCTAATCAATGGCTTCACGTCGAGTCCTCTCTTCTCTCCTCCGATCTACTTCTCGCCGATCTCTGTCCAAATCTTCAGACTTTAGCCCTCGCCTGCCTTCACCTTTCCCCACGCGCCGCCCTTTTCCTTGCGCCTACTTTCTCTCACGTGACGCTGAGTACGCCACATCGGCGGCTGCAGCTGCTTCTCCTGCTCCACCGCAGCCTCCTCCCGCTAAGAAAGGCGGCGGAGGTAAGATCACTGATGAGTTCACCGGAGCAGGAGCCATCGGTCGGGTTTGTCAAGTGATCGGTGCCGTTGTCGATGTGAGATTCGATGAGGGTTTGCCTCCGATATTAACGGCGCTTGAAGTGATGGGCCACTCAATCCGGCTTGTGCTTGAAGTGGCTCAGCACTTGGGTGAAAACATGGTTAGGACCATTGCTATGGATGGAACCGAGGGACTGGTTAGAGGGCAGCCCGTACTCAACACCGGATCTCCTATCACTGTAAAGCGTCTCTTCTCTTGGTGTTTTACTTTTTCTTGAAAATAATGATATTTTTATTGTAGATTTCTTCTGCTTTTGATTTGTTTAGTGTTTGGAGCTAGAAACATGGATATGAAGTGGAAAAGATGAATATCTGATTCGTTTTATGGATCTGAGTTATGTTTTATTGGAATCTGATCTAGAAGAAGTGAGAAACTTTTTACCCAAATATTACTTTTTTTTAGTCAATTTTCAGTGAAATTTTCTGTCAAAACTATTGGGCATCTCATTAAAATCCATTACTTATTAATCAGTTGGTCAACTACATACAGCTGATGTTGCCCTTTGAATTTATAATACTATTCTTAATGGCTTTGACGTGTCATCTTTATTTGGGTATTTTGCTCATGGACTGGATGCTTCTCCCTCGTTTATCAAGCTTGGCTTTTTGGTTTTCTTCATTCCATAGTCTTATCCTTTTATGAGCTTTTTACCAGTTTGTACTTACCTAGCGGATAACACTCTTGTTTTGAATTTCATTAACTTCTTAATCATGTTTGCTTGTTCTTGTTAGGTGCCTGTAGGTAGAGCTACTCTTGGACGTATCATAAATGTAATTGGAGAGCCTATTGACGAGAAAGGCGAACTCAGTAAGAGATTTGCCAACTTTTTAATTATTTGAAGTGTTTTCTTTATAGTGTACGGATGAAAAAGTCTAACTGAGTTAATGTTTAACAGAAACCGACCATTTCTTGCCCATTCACAGAGAAGCACCAGCTTTTGTCGATCAAGCTACCGAACAGCAGATACTTGTCACTGGTATAAAGGTGCTAATTTTTGCTTGCAATTTTGTATGTCTTTGATGCTAGGCTGTTCTTCCCCTCCCTTTCTGTTGAAAGATGCTATGCTGTATCTGGATGAACTTCTATTCACACTAGACTTGGCAATTTGTGTCATCGTGTCGTGCCATTTTTGACACGACACGATTACTTGATATACGAACTTAACACGATTAATTAATTGTGTCAAATCTTGAAACATGAACACGACGCTGTTTATATTCGTGTTACACGCGAAACGAGATGATTATAACACGATTAAAATTGATCTATTTATATCTAACACGACACGACACGATTACAACACGAATAGCACGAAAACACGATTAAGACACGAATAATATGAAAACACGATTAGGACACGAATTAATACCAATATTGTCAACCAATCTATCAATCAACTTCCTTTTTCCTCCGTTTTCAAGCTGTTTTAGTTTCTAACTGTTTCTTCACAAATTACAAATTACAATTTATACAATTAAGAGCCATAATTTTGAAATATATAAAAAATTTGTTAAAATTAATATAAGAGCTTATAAACATTAATTAGTACTTCCTATTTTCCACTTACTAATTTACTATTTACTAATATTAATGAGTTAGTAGCATACTATAAATGTATAATCAACTTAATAGTTTAATATGAGATTTAAATTACGAAATCTATTTTATTATTAATTAATAAGATTGAGCTTGTACTTTAATTAGTTTATAAGGTGATGATATATTATTCTTATATTTGTATTATATAACATTTAAGTAATTATTTATAAATTATAATCATAATATATTGGAAATTGTATGAACAGATCATGTTGGTTATATATAACATTTATCTTAACAATTATATTATTACTAATAACTAAAGTAAAATAGGTATTAATTAAATACTTAAAGTAGTTTTTATATATTAAATAAGATTTTTAATTAAAAGTTTAAAATAATATTTATAGTTTATATATATTATATAATTATATTAAAAATTAACGTGTTATATATATAAATTTGTTAATTTAAACGTGTCTACCCCTTTATGGCATGTTAAACGTGTTAATAAATACGATGAACACGATTATACGTTTATAACATGATTAATTAAATGTGTCGTAATCATGTAAATGGATAGATATGACACAATTACACGTTTACGACACGATTAGTTAATCATGTCTTAATTGTGTCTTACACGTGTTATGCATGTTTTACACGTTTATGACACAAAAATTTCGTGTCATAAATATGTCGACACGATTATGACACGAAACACGATTATATATTTTCGTGTCATAAACGTGTCGACACGATTATGACATGAAACATGATTATATAAAACCCATACATGATTAAAACGTGTCCTATGCGTGTCATGTCAAAAATTGCTAGGTCTAATTAACAGATTGTGTTGTGATGTTGTTCGAGTCTGGATGAGACTATGTTGGTCAGGTTGAAAACTTTATTCTTTGCTATATATTTACAGGTTGTTGACCTCCTTGCACCATATCAAAGAGGAGGGAAGATTGGGCTTTTTGGTGGTGCTGGTGTAGGGAAGACAGTGCTTATTATGGAACTTATCAACAATGTCGCTAAAGCTCATGGTCGGTTTTACATTATATTTGTGGCTGGTTCCTAATTTCTACTTTGTTTTTCTTATATTACTTCTTTTGGTACTCAGGTGGTTTCTCAGTGTTTGCCGGTGTTGGGGAACGTACTAGAGAGGGTAATGACTTGTATAGGGAAATGATTGAGAGTGGTGTTATTAAGCTAGGTGACAAGCAGGTAAACACCATGCATATTATTCATCTTGTCCATAGTTCTGTACCTTTTTTGTATCTTATCCTTTCAATTTATCATTTTGCTGTTATTACAGGCTGAGAGCAAGTGTGCTCTTGTCTATGGTCAAATGAATGAGCCCCCTGGTGCTCGTGCTCGTGTTGGCCTGACAGGTTTGACTGTGGCTGAACATTTCCGTGATGCTGAAGGGCAGGATGTTCTTCTCTTTATTGACAACATTTTCCGTTTTACCCAAGTAAGATGGTTTATTGTGAAAGCTTTTGGAGCTCCTTACACTATATGTTGCATGTTGCTGATGGTTTAATTGTGTTCTCTCCTTCAGGCAAACTCAGAAGTGTCTGCTTTACTAGGTCGTATTCCATCTGCTGTCGGTTACCAACCAACTTTGGCTACTGATCTTGGAGGTCTTCAAGAGCGTATTACCACCACGAAAAAAGGTTCTATCACTTCTGTTCAAGCCATTTATGTGCCTGCTGATGACTTGACAGATCCAGCTCCTGCAACAACCTTTGCCCACTTGGACGCGACAACTGTGTTGTCCCGGCAGGTATTATACGCTTCTATGTTCAGCTTTTGATGGGTACTATACACTTCTATATTCAGCTTTTGATGTGGTGCCCTATCTGATCTTACTCTATGATTACTTGCTGCTTTCTGCCAATTTTACAATTTTTTTTCTTTGTTATTAGATCTCTGAGCTTGGTATTTACCCTGCTGTGGATCCTTTGGATTCTACATCTCGTATGCTCTCCCCTCATATTTTGGGTGAGGAACACTACAATACTGCTCGTGGTGTGCAGAAGGTTCTCCAAAACTACAAGAACTTGCAAGATATTATTGCCATTTTGGGGATGGATGAGCTTAGTGAAGATGATAAATTAACTGTTGCTCGTGCTCGTAAGATCCAAAGGTTCTTGAGCCAGCCTTTCCACGTGGCAGAAGTGTTCACTGGTGCCCCTGGCAAGTATGTGGAGTTGAAGGAGAGCATCACTAGTTTCCAGGTACAATTTTCTGTCTGCCCAGCTTGCTTCTATTGTATCATAGTGGTTATGGCATTTAAGAGCAAGTGATTAATTTCTTTTTATAGGTGGATCCACGGTATTATATCTTTTACTATTAAAATTAGTCTAGCATTTAAAAGTTTGTTTCATATGCATCAGCATATGTTATAAAGTGCCCTATTATTCCCAAAATGTGTGCGATACATGAATTATAGTTTTAAATAGAGCAAAATAGTGCAAGGTGATTATATAGCTAATCCCAGGTAGGTGATAATGCTAATTTCTAGGCTGACAAAAGTCAACTTGTGGTTTAGATAAATATAAAGAAGCTGGACAATGGCATGTGAATTTACTTTTAAATGGGTAGTCAGATCCTTCTTTTTAATGAGAATTTATTGATACCATGTTGGTTAAAACATATCTTGATCAAGAAAATCTGAATACTGTGCTGGCTATGTGCATTTTAGGCATATATTATATGAGAGAATTTATCTGGTATTGATAGGTAAGCATTCTTCATATTTTGATTGTTTTACAGGGAGTTTTGGATGGAAAGTATGATGACCTGCCAGAGCAGTCATTTTACATGGTTGGAGGGATTGAGGAAGTCATTGCCAAGGCAGAGAAGATTGCCAAGGAATCTGCAGCCTAATTAAATCCTTACATTTGCTGTTTCCTGGATAATTGCGAAAATAATCTAGGTCGTGTTGGCACTGCCAGCAACAGAACTGTTCATTTTTTGGGATCAAATGTACCAGGATTTTTTTTATTATTTATGTTTTAATGATGTTTACTTCTCAACTCAACAATGTGAAAGGAGGAATAGAACTTGGGCCTGTGCTCCCAAAGCCCTCTCTTTTTTCTTGTTTAATAAGGAACATATAAGATCGATGTGTACATTTTTCGTTCTAAACGCTGGGTGCTAAAGTTATATAATTTTTCGTTCAAAATGCTGAAGAGCTACCGTTTTGAAACGCATTTGCAATTCTGATGTTTCTTAAACCCGTGGGATCCCTCTTTACTCTCTATATTCTAGATCCGGAATTTGTCACAGAGTATAAAGAGAATAGAGAGAGAGAGAACAGAAGGGATTTAAGAGAAGAATTGAGACTAAGAAAAGAGAATTTTTGGTGATATTTTTAGAGAGTCCTTACAATGCTGTCTATTTATATATAGTCATAGAATTTAGCTAAGGAATCTTTGCAAATAAAAAACAATCATATAGTGATAGGTGTTGTAACAGTAGCTAACAAAAGGACACGTCTTTAACGGTAGTAACTAATCTGTAGATTCTTTTGGATTATCAGCTTCTAGAGTATCTTCTCCAGCTGGCCTTTCGACAACGGTCATCTTTTCCTTCTCAGCATTTGATTTCTTGGTATTTTGCTTAGTTCTTTTGCAGCTCCTGATCATTCCACTAGCCTGTGCACCATGTTAAACCATGACATTGCCCCCTACTTAATAGAAGATCCTTGTCCCCAAGTATCAAAAGATGGAAATTGGGACTTAAGCACAGTGTAGTCCTTCCCAAGTGGCATTTTTAGGACCAAGATTTGACCATACCATAAGGAGCTATGTCAGAGCTTGGTTGTTCCTTTTGACTATTCTTTTGGCAATTACTGCTGCTAGGTCAACAAAGGGATTATCCTCACCATCTTATTTCTGGGGGAGCCTTGGGGGAGAAAGGCCGGCTGTCTTTTTATCACCAATTTTTTTCTTTAACAAGCTCACATGAAACACAGGATGTAACCTAGAAGAATCTGGAAGTTTAAGCTTATAAGCAATAGTACCAATTCTTGACAGAATCTCATAGGGCCTATTGTATCTAGAGAAGAGCTTAAGATTTTTTTTTTTAGAGAGCCAGTGAGGTCTGCTTATAAGGCTGTAACTTCAAATAAACTTCATCTCCCATTTGAAACTCTGTATCAGTTTTATTGCGATCTGCATAATGTTTCATCCTTTGTTGAGCCTTCTGTAGTTGGTCCAGTAGAAGTTTATGAGTTGCTCTCTTTCTATGAGTAGATCTTGTATAGTAGCGACTTTAGCTTATGCCCCTGCATTCCATGAAAACCCAAGAGGAGGGTACCCATACATGCCTGAAATGGGGTCATCCCAGTAGCTGTATGGAAGCTGGTATTATACCCCACTCAGCTAAGGGTAACCATTTAGCCCGAGACTTGGGCTTGAGAAAGCAGATGCATTTAAGGTACTGCTCCACACATTGGTTCAACCTCTTGGATTGCCCGTCAATTTGTGGATGATAGGCAGTGCTTAGCTAAACAGATGTCCCCAATAGCTTCATCAATTCTTGCCATATTAATCCTGTGAACACTTTATCCCGATCCGAAATAATAGCTTTTGGGGCACTATAGAGTTTGTGAACCTAATCCAAGTAAATTTTGGCTATGTCCAGTGTCGTAAAAGGGTGACTAAGGGGAAGGAAATGACCATACTTGGTAAACTTGTCTACAACAACCAATATGCAGCTGAACTTTTGAGACAGTGGAAGAGCTTCTGTAAAGTCCATCATGACAACCTCCCATGCTTGACTTGGAATAGCGATAGGTTGGAAAAGTCCAGGATACGCCAAGTGCTCGTCTTTATTTCATTGGTAAATTTTGCATTGTTGAACGTAGTCATGGACCTATTTTAGCATCTTTGGCAATAAAAGTAGAGCCTTGTCCTGTGGTATGTGGCTTGCACTCCTGAATGACCTCATTAGGGAGAGTCATGAAGCAGCTTCAAGAGATTGTTTCTCAATTCTCCACTAGACCTAATATAAATTTTATTTTTAAATCTTAGAAGACCATTTTTGAAAAAGAAATCCGAGATTGTGGAAAGGTTCACACTTAAAGATGTTATTTTCTCTTCAGCAAAGGAATCATTTTCATAGCTATCTTCTACCTCACTAACCCATGATGGAGTAATAGTGGTGGTGTGTAAACTATTGAAAGAGGCTTCTTCTTCAAATCTTTGAGATAAGGCATCTGCAACCTTATTTAAATTTCCTTTTCTATATTGAATTGAGTAATCTAGCCCTAGTAGCTTTGTTAATCCTTTTTTTTTGAATGGTAGTTGTGAGCTTCTGTTCTAGCAAGTGTTCAAGGCTTTATGATTTATCCTTATAACAAACGGTCCTCCTTCCAAGTAATGCCTCTATTTGGTGGCCGCCGTAAGTATCGCTAAGTATTCTTTTTCATAGATTGATAGTGTTACATGTTAAGGGCTCAAAGCTTTACATAGATAAGCTATGGGCTTTCCCCCTTGAGTAAGAACAACACCAATTCCATGGTTGGTTGCATTAGTCTTTAGAACAAATGGCTTGGGTGAAATCAGGTAGGGCTAGTATATGAGCAGAACACATGGCTTCTTTAAGCTGATCAAAGGTTGCCAATGCCATAGGACTCTAATGAAAACCTCTTTTCTTAAACATGTCTGTGAGAAGCTTGCTATAGCACCATAATTTCTGATAAATTTTCTCTAATAAACTGTTAAGCCTAAAAATCCTCTCAGGGACTTCAGTGTTTTGGGCCTAGGCTAGCTTCTGATAGCCTCCACTTTAGTCGGATCTGTTGCCACTCCGCTAGCAAAGATAATATGGTGCAGATACTCAATTTGTTCTTGTCTAAAGAAGCAATTGTTTCTTTTCGCAAATAGCTTATTAATTCTAAGAATTTCCAAGACAATTTGCAAATGATAAATGTGCAATGACATATTTGAGCTATATATAAGTATATCATCAAAAAATACTAACATAAACTTCCTAAGATAAGGAGCAAACACATCATTCATTAAGGCTTGGAAAGTAGCTGGTGCATTAGTAAGGCCAAAGGGCATAACCTTAAATTCATAGTGGCCCAAGTGTGTTTCGAAAGCTATTTTAGCAATGTCTTCATCCCTCACTTTAATCTACCAGTAGCCATTCTTGATGTCCATCTTGGAAAACAGTTTAGCCCTATTTAGTTCATCCAATAAGTCTTCCACTATAGGAATGAGAAATCTATTCTTAATGGTCACGGCATTAACTTGCCTATATCAATGCAAATACGCCATGGTCCATCTTTCTTTTTAACCAACAGGTAAGAAGATGCAAAGGGGCTCCTGCTAGTTTATATAATTGATGATGATAGCATCTCACTTATTTGTTTCTCTACTTCAGCCTTCTGGTGGTATGGAAACCTGTAGGGCCTCAAATAAATGGTTGGGCACCACTCTTCAAAGGAATGGGGTGGTCATGGGATCTCTTAAGAGGTAGTCCTTTTGGTTATGCAAAAACATTAGGATAACTGTCCAACAATGTCTGAAGTTCTTTAGGGGTGTTGAGAGTCTCGCATTCATAATTGTTCATGTAGAGTTCCCCCAACAACTCAACACTTTATCAACTAATTTTTGCATTTTTTCTCCTGAAATAAATTTGACAGAACCTGAAGTTTGTCCTCCTTTTAGCTGCACTTGTTTCCCATCCTAATAGAAAGTAACATTTAATTCATTAAAATCGAATACTAGTGGATTGTATTGCTTCATCCAATCAACACCTAAAACCATATCGCTCCCTCCCATAGGGAAAACCCTTAAGTCATGAGTAAATTTAGTACCCTGCATAAGCCATTCTAGTTGTTTACATTTGGCAGATGTAGAGTTTCTAAGCATTAGCTACAATAATGGTTAAAGGATTTGTTTGTACCATCTCCATACCTTTTTTGGCCCATCTTGGTGTGACAAAGCTGTGGGTACTGCCACTATCAATTAGCACAGTCACTGGCTTGCCTTTTATGGTTCCTTGAATTCTTAGAGTGCTGTGACCATTATTTCCAGTTAAGGCGTTGATGGAAATCTCTGAGTTTTCTTCTGAGTTGTCAGGTTTTCTTTTTATAGTGTCAGTATTTGGCTCTTCTGTTTCCACCTAAGTTTCATTTGCTGTAGGGGAGTTGTTTAGTTTTACATACATGTCTGGCATAAATTTCTCTCCACGTCTGAAACAAGGGTTTGGATCTCATTTGTGTCAAAAGGAAAGTTCCTATTATGGGTGAGGTTAGTGCTTGGTATGGTTTTGTTGGTCTGGCTGAAATCTGAGTATGGTCCTCAGTTAATGGTTGTGTTTGTGGGGGTGACTGGGTTTCTTGGGGGTAGCTTAAACTTCTTCACTTCTAGCTCAAGTGAAAGCTCATGCAACTTAGCCTGTTTAAAAGCAGAGATCAAGTTTGCAGGTTCATTTGTTTTTACTCTAAACTTCAACTTATGTTTTAGTCCATTGATGAAACTACAAACAAAGTATTTTTCAGGAAGAGTGGAGTTATACTGTAAAACATAGGGCCTAAGTTCCTCGAACTTCTCTTGGTAATCTTCTATAGTAGATTTTTAGATAAGTTTGTTGAATTCTTCTATCACATTAGTGTAGTTTTTATCACAAAATAGCTAACATAGGCCCACAGTGAACTCTTGCCATGTGACAGCTAGTTTTTGCATGACATACCCATCAAACCATACCTTAGCTTTACCCACTAAATATATGGTTGCTATTTCTAATTTTTGATGGTCTGTTATGGAAAAAATGGAAAAGTATTTTTGACATTTCTTTATCCAACCTCTAGGATTAGTCCCATTAAATATTGATAACTCAATTTTTGGTTTTGGAGAGAAAGCATTAAAACCAATGTTTGAGCTGGACCTAATATTATAGTCACTATTCTTAGAAGGCTTAACATAATCCTGGTTCGGAAGGCTATTGTTTTCAGGTTAGTTCCTAGACAAAAGGCCGGGCTTTTCAGGTTTGTAGGTGTACTTACTATGATCATCAATTATTGTGATCTCGATAGGGTTTTTGCCTACCTTTTTGCCTTAAAGTTGAGTTACAAGTGTAGGGTGAGCACTACCACCTGGATTATGAGCACCAGATTTTGCTTGTGTTAAAGCATCACCCTTATGTACTATAAGCTCCAACATTTTACTAATATAATTATGATCCTCAACAATTTTGGCATCTATACTCTTCTGTTGCTCTTCCCACCATTTTGGAATGGTAGTTTTGGCAGCCTTCATCGATTCTAATTGGTTCTGCGATGCTTGAACTTGTTCATGAAGAGTGTTTAGTCTTTCTCCTTCTGCCATTGTCTTAAGCTTCTTTTGCTTGCCAAGTTTCTAGCAACTGGATCTTGACAGGCTCCTAATACCAAAGTTGTCATAGAATATAAAGAGAATTGAGAGAAAGAGAGAACATAAAGGATTTAAGAGAAGAGAAAATTAAGACTAAGAAAAGGGAATTTTTGGTGATATTTTTCATTAAAGAGAGTCCTTAGTACAATGTTGCCTATTTATATACAGTCATAGAATTTAGCTAGGAATCTTTGTAAACAAAAATCGATCATATAGTGATAGGTGTTGCAATAGTAGCTGATAAAAGGACACGTCCTTAACGACAATAACTAATTTGCAGATTCTTTTGGATTATCAATTTCTAGAGTATCTTCTCCAACTGGCATTTCTACAATGGTCATTTTTTCCCTATCAGCATCTTTTTTCCTGGTAGTTTGCTTCGTTCCTTTGAGCTCCTAATCATTCTACTAGCTTGTGCACCATGTTGAACCATGATCAAATTTTGTAATTTGTTGGTGGGATACCTAAAATTTCATGCGAGAGTGGAAATGGATTGTATTAGTAACGTATGCTATTGGTTCACTTCTTTTTGTTAGGTCTGACATGAGATGAGGGAAAATATGCTTGGTTATTTCTGAATTCAGTATAAAAAATGTTTGGAGTAATTCAGTTCTTTTGCCCTTTCAAAAGTGTTCTTTTAGTAAAATTATTTTTGCTTTTGTAGAAAAAAATAGTTTGGCTTTTTTGTTAATGGGTTCGAAATTATTAAAATTTTTATGGTTGTATCAAAATTATTATGGTTTTATCAAATGGCATGTTTTGCTTTTGATAAAAAATAGTCAAACCAATGTAATCCAATATTATATATATATTGCTGCGGGTGGAAATGTAATGTCAATGGTAAGAATCGACAGACGTGGACACATACGTTAAAGCCAACACGATGGAGGCACATGAGAATTGTTATGGGTGGAAATTTGCCTTCAATGGTGAAAGCGGACAAACGTGGACATATATGTCAAGGCCAACGTGATAGAGGCATAAGAGAGTGAGGTGCAAAGCAAGTCATTACGGTGTCAAGAGACGTTATGGCTGAAGTGATCTTTGGTCTATAGAAGGCGCCACTAGCACACAAACGATGGAGATGCTGGGATGGACATGATTCCTACAAATTAAACAAAGGCATGAGTTAAGCACCAGAGTTGATCCTTTGAAACACGCTCCAACATTTAAGTCATTTGTTATCTTATATTACACTTTGAGGCTTAGGGATGCTAGATATGACCACTAAGAAAATTTAAAGAAGTTTAGAGAGAGATAAGAGAGTTGTCTGGTTAGATAGCTTTTTTCTTTAGTTGGGTTAAGTTGGCTTGTTGAAGCAAGTAATTACTTCCATATCTATAGATCCTTGGATGATCCAGATCATGCCACATGTCATCATCTGAGCATAGTCTATTGTAGGTGCAACACTTGATCCGGTTCTACTATGAGTACATGGTTGCTAGGTTGCCTACACAACACCAAATCAACACCTTCTCTTCTGTTAGGTAGTTGTATAAAAGCTATTAGTGTTAGCCTTGCAAGCCAATTACATCTACTTACGACACATCGACAATTTAGCAATTTCATGTAACGTACATTATATCCTATTAACGTAAATGGGGTATGTCTTTATCTATAAGCTTTATAATAATTGTTATTCTTACCTTATAAAGATAAAGCCTATGAAACACATTGGCCTTGCAAAAAAATTGTGAAGTGTTATAATTACGAGGTCTTTATGCTTCAAAGTCGTGTTTCTAAAAACATTCCTGGTCATTGTATTGTCAAAACAAGGCATTAACAATGTAGAAAGACTGGTATCGTTAAGCCTCAATGCATATGATGCATGCAACTGATCTCATGAGTTGAAGTATTGTGATACTTGAAGATAACATAAAGGTGCTTATTATGAGAATGAGTTCACTAAATCATGGCCCATTATGAGAGTTCCATTTGGTATTTTATATAAGTATCTATTGAAATATTCTCATGTGTCAGTAGTGTAAGTGATTCTTAGACTTGAGACATCGCGTCACCTTATATGTGAGTTCTTATACTTAGAGATTATAATGATCGAATCCATTTTGATGGATGTTTAGGGAAGGTTGGTGTCGATACGTACTTCGTTTCTTTTCTCTCCGAATGATCTGAAGCAGGCTCACACGACTTAAAAGATATATGGTGTTTAGTCAAAGCCTTTGAGTTATCCTTTGGCCGAGATTTGGATTAGGCATAATAATATGAAGGGGAGAGATTGTTGGACAAATCGCTCATCCAACTAGTCTTGAAAAGATATTATGATGTAACCATAAATTTGTAGTCGTAATTGATCATTTTAGGCTAGGCATGATCGAATGCCTATTGAAAATAATATTCCGAGTTTGAAACTCAAAATATTGATTTCAAGGTCTACAAAGTCCACATATTTGTTGGTTGGGTTCGAGAGTTGGTTATGCATGAGGAAGTATTAGCACCCCTCCGATGCTTAAAATCGATACCCACTAACTATATCTTGCTTTAGTTTGGCCTAACTGATCTCGTGTTGTCATTATTTAAATATAATCCCCTGTAATGTATGAACTTTTTGGAAGTTGTAAATCTGGGTTTTAATAGTAAATTTTCATACTGCCTATGTGCTGCGGAGATATGAGGAGCATGGAGATTTTTGATGAAAATAACTTTCGCATTACATTTTAAAAATTCAGATATTCCGTGTTAGGCACTACAGAGATATCGACGTGGAACATTGCTTTGTAAAAATTTTTTGAACAATTTTTAATTATGAATGCATGATGGACTACAAAAAAGAAACATCCTAGTAGGATGAAAAAGTCAATAATAAAGAAAAAGACAATCATACAAAAAGGAATGTAAAAGAAGGGGTGGTCAAAATATATCTCATAATTGTCTTTGATTATTAAAGAATAACCAAAATGATAATTTTCAGTGTCTGGATTCGGTGATAAGTTGAGGGATGAAAAGGGTTTTAATCAAAATAATTTGAGGTATCTGGAAGGGAATAAATTTTAGGATTTCTAGGTAAAAATCGGGTTAAAGTATCCCCTTAGAGAGGTTGGGTCCAAGTATCCCCAAGAATGAAAGTTTTAATGATTTAAGAGAATAATCAGGAATCTTGAATAAATCTGATAAAGAAAATTCCAATTTTATAGTGGAGAGCAAGGTTGAAATATCCCCTCAGAGCAGTAGGGTTGGAGTATCCCCCATAATGAAAGTTTTTGATGACTTAAGAGAATAATCAAGAATCTTGAATAAATACGATAGAGAAAATTCTAACTTTTTAGTGAAGAATGGGGTTGGAGTATCCTCTCGGAGGGATAGGGTTGGAGTATCCCCAAAGATGAAAATTTTTGATGTTTTAAAAGAAAAAAAAGAATATTTTGAAAAAAAGGGTATTTTGAAAATAGGAAACTGAAAATTTGTATAAAATATATTTTTTTTCTTAAGCCTTGATCTAAGCCCAAAGGGTTCATGTTGTAGGGAAACCAATCACATGCATTTCGAGATATTCAAAAATCTTTATAAAGGCATTTTGGAAATTAGGTTAAAATAGCGACAACATTGTGTTGTCTCCTTTTTCGAATTTGTTCCGAGTTCATCCAAAGGCTTCAGGGATAAATGAAGCACCTTGGAAAGGCAACTCGATAAGGATTAATATAAAAATATTCCAAAAACCCTAGAAGATCACTTTCTAGGAAGAATTAATTTTTGAAATTAGGTCTGTCTTAATAGTAGTAGCATGTATAGGGGAAAGGGCATGATGGACTTTGGCAAATCATTCCAGACTCATTTGAAATCATTAAGTCACAAAACTGCCAATGAAATTTTGTAAAATTTTTGGGAAAAATATCTAAATAATACATAAAAGATCATTTGATCGACCGAAATGACCCAAACATAATGTAATGCATTAGTCCAAGGAGTTTAAGCCAGCAAAGGTTTGAAAAATCATGATTCCTTCATCCTGAATGATCCAAGGATAAACAAGGTATTGTTGGATAGGTATTTCAATGCCCTTTAAGGGAAATATGTTAGAAAATTCTAAAAATCATTTTTGGTTTGAAAATAACTTCCAAAATTAGATTATAGTGCTGCTAGAGCAAAAACAGGGGACTATTCAAATTTTTTAGGTTTATTGGGGGTCAAATTTGAGTAATGAACATCCGAACATCCACAAAATAGGGAAAAGACTGACACAGGAATCATGAGTTCATTTCATAATCCCAGAGTAGTTTGGGACGATAAAACAACCCATTGACCATGCCACCATGAAGGTGTTAAAATCAAGATCAGGGCTTAATATATATATATATATATATTATATTTTTATCAACTAAAAGGGTCATTTGGTTTGAAAAACAACATCTTTAAACTTATTTTACCATGAATCTAGATCTAAAATGTTTAACTTGTCCCCAAGATTAGAAGACCAATTTTATGAAAACCTTAAATCCATAATATTCTTTATCTATTAGAGGTAGCATGAACTTAACTTAGGGATTTTTTGAAAATCAGATTTTTAGCAAACAAGCAAGCTTCTTAATAGAGATGCCCTGAACAAAATATAGCATACACAAAGATGAACATGGATAACTCATGCAAACACATAAAGATGACATTTTGAGATGGAAAATGTGTCAAAAAATGCAAAAATGTGCCCAATAAGATGCATGAAAATGATAACTCCATGAGTGGCATCAAAAACATACTATGAAAGATGACATGAACATATTTAAGAAAAAAATACGTTTAAATTTTTAAGACAACATTTTTGTGCCATGAGACTCTTAAAATACAAGAAAATTCATAAACATACTTAATACATGTTAGAAAGAACATTCAAGCATGTGTTAAGCATGTGAAGATAGGTGAAAGAAGACAAAAAATGCATAAATAAGAACTGCTTTGATGATAGAAAGAAAGAGAAGATGTTTGGCCTATCAAGCAACATCAACGCATCAAAAGAATGTCAAAATCCTAAGACTACCACAACCAAGGCAACAATAATGCATGCAAGTCCTAAGATGGTCATGGCAGCATAAACAGTTCATTGAAATGATGCAAGTGCAAAAAATGAGAAGAGAAATAGAGCAAGGTGAGAAAATATACCAAAAGCCTTAAGCTTTAGCCTTTTTCTTTGAGCAACAGCTTTGGACTCACTTTCTTTCTTTTATTGATGTTGATGTGCAAGGAAATGATGAAAAATGGAGTTTTCTAGTAGGGTTTGATGGAAAGAAGTTTTAAGAGGAAGGATGAATGGAATAGAGGGTCTTAAAAGTGTTTTTTATGGTAATTCAAGGCATTCTAGGACTGAAGGAAGGTTGAGGGTAAAACAAAATGGAATGATGTTTTCTAGAGTCTTTTTTTTTGGAGGTTACTAGAGGTTTTTGTAGGTATTGCTAGAAAATCATTGATTGATGGTTGAGTCAACTTTGGCCTTCTTTTAAATTCAAGGTTCAGCTAATGCTTTTTGGTGACAAGGTAAGGGCATTTTTTATCTTTCATTCGTGTACTAGGGGACAACATTAGGTACTATGCTCAGCTGCTTTTATTTCCATTGGTTTTGCCATGCAGAGTAGTGATGCTGAAAGGCTGTAACAGCTTACAATTGGAGAAAATCCAAGCATGCACTTTGGCAAACCATATATTTCCCTTATCATTAGCTCTTTAGGCCTCAAAACTCTGTTCAAGTCCAATTGTTAGCGCATAGCTGAGGCCTATTATGAATTATAATGATTTTTGGTGCAAGAAACGTGTTTGAATCAAATTTTCTAAAGTTGACAGATGGCTCTCGCTCGAAAAAATTACCTTGGTGTATAGCTACAAAACATTTTTTATCGATACACAAGGCAACTTTTACCTATGAGTATCGATACAATGAAACATGTATCAATACCAAAAGCAAAAAAATGTTTCCAATCTTGAGACCTAGAGGCCTGTATCGATATGTCATGGATTTATATAGATACTCCTACTTGCGTATCGATACATTTTGCCAAAAATCATAACTTTACCTACTGTCGAGGCCTGTATCGATACAAACACACTAAGTATTGAGACCAAAGTTGGTATTGATGCCAAACCCTCTTGCATCGACACTACATGTGAAAATTAGAATTTTTGGTGACGTGAGAGCTTAGTATCAATACTAATGCAACAATGTGACTTGCACATGCCTTAGGCTCTTTGAAAACCTCACCTTAGACATAAATAGTAGAAAACTGACCTATGCTTATCATAGTGACTTCAGTGATTACCTAAATAGCGACCTTTGGTGCTTTATTTTTTACATTTTTCTTTAAAATGACCTACAGGCATTTCAAACTTTCCTCAAAAAATTTTTTGCCTGACACCATGTCACCTAATGTGCCTAGCGACATAGAACTTGGCAGTTGTCCCTATTTTTATTTTTTATTTTTTAATTTATCATCTTTTGATTATATCTTGGGATGCCAAAAATTGGCCTGTACAAAATAAGGTGTCTATAGTTGGTTTTGGGTATGACATGAAGCATGTTGAAGGTGGATGGGTTGTCTAAAAAGGATTTGTCACCCTAAGTGATATGCAAAGACATCTCATATGGTCCTAACCTGTGTTAATCCTTGACCGAGGCAATATTGATTTTGGAGGTAACACATAAAGGTTATAGGACTAATATGGAAAAGGCTAAAAGTCAACACTAAACCATGCTCTTACCTTCTTTAGGATATATAAAGAAAGGATAGAATTAGATTGAGAAACTATGTATTGAATGCTTGTTTAAACCAATTTGGTTTTCTCTACATGTAGGTGGCCATGATGTATTAGAAGATGCCGATCTTAGTCTATAAATATAAATGTTTTTAACCAAATAATTTATATTTAGTGTCAATTTGATGGAGGCATAATGAGTCACACATAGAAGGGTGACCTTGTGGAATTAAAATGGGACTTTTACCAAATAGTATAAGTTATTGAACCCCAATTTGAATTGTTCAAAGGTGAATGACTTAAGAGTAATTAAATCAAAAGATGATAGCACTTTTACACAAGGTAGTTAAACCTTATTTTAGTTGTACCTTGGCATTCTAACTTGACCTACTACGTTATTTCATCTTCCTTAAAGAGAAACTATGCTGCTTAGCTTTGCTGTGCCATGTCCTTGCAAATTTGAAGTGAAAATTTTTTCTTCTCTTCCTTGAGGTTTAGGTTTGTGAAATCATTGCCTAGGTTAGATACTTAGATAGTGTTTGCAACAATTGAGCTTAGTGTACAAAAAGAAGTGAAGACTAAGACTGGTCTAATAGGATGGCATGCTATGGATTAAAGTATGATTTTTCATATCTTGAACTATTCTTGTATAGGTAGATCTATCATAGGCTGGCAAAATGATCCAAGGTCATTGTTTGGTTTGTTTACATTTTTGTTATGTCAATTTTCATGTTTTTTTATTTAAATTTATTGTTTCATTAAATTGACTTAGCATGTTCCGAATAACAAACATTAAAGGTTGAATATATAATCTTGAAAAAATTAGGTGAATGTTCATCGGGTTTAGATAGCTAGACGATAATGTATCAGGTCTTAGGTCATCCCTAACATTTACTCACTTCATTGGAAGTACTTGTTTATTTCGATTATCAAGGGTGGATTAGATGTGCTAACAAGTGGAGTGTGCCTTTTCTAGGCAGTGAAAAGACCTTGGTTAGTCTTAGACATGTATTCGGCTTTTCATGTTTTTAGGTCAAGGACTTCCATTTGTGGAGAGTGGATCACACCAAGAGCCTTGTCTGAGACCTTTGGACTTAGTGTTTTTTGAAGTGCAACCTTGTTTTTCATTCTTGTTTGCAAAGGACATGGGTGTGGCAAGCCCAACACATTTGAAGCCCGCTTTTGTGACTTTTCCATGTGTATTATAGACTTAGCCTAATGCAGTCACTTCTGGCACGTTGAGTTTTTGGTGCCATGGCTCTTTCCCTTGTTTGTGCTTAGTGGATTCATTTCTTTGTGCACATGAAGGCATCCATTTTTTCGCACATTTAGAGATCAACTTTGTAGCCTTCTCTTCCTATGTGTTATGTGTCTTTGGCTCTTTTTCTTTGTGCATTTAGGTAGTTTAGTGACTTCTTATTGAGTGAAATGTGGATATTGGCTTCATAACTCAGCATTTTGAAAGGCGAGCATGTCACTAGTTGTAAAGGTGAATGCGTCATCCTATATTGTGCTAAGTAAGCTTCTGAATGTCACACCATCTTAGAGATGTCTGACCATTGAAAGATAAGGTGCCTATTGCTGGTGGCATTGAACACTTTGGGACGTATGTTCATGGTAAGTTTTCCATAACTTTTGATAGAATTTGCCCAATGGAACTTAACATGTGGTTTCGATTATTTTATTTTTTTTCTTGATTTAATGTTAAATAAGTTGTTTATTCAACCTTGCTCTTAATGTTTCTAATTGCTTGATCACCAATTAGATTGATTTAATAACACTAACGAACTAGGAAAAGTTAATTTTGTGTTTAGACTAGGATTGAATACCATATGTTTCATATTCATTTATTATGATAAATTGATCTGCATGTTAGATAGGAATATACAATCATGTCGTGTATACGTGGTGTTAGCATATGCCCAAGAGGTAGTCGAATTTGGATAAGGCTTATAATACTTAATAATGTAAACCAATTACTTTGGTTAGTGACTCAAGGTTTTCCTTCATGTTAGTAGCATGACTGACACTCATGCAAACACAATTGGGTAAAGCCCATGAAACATAATGGCCTTGTAAAGTTAGTACTGAGTTACAGTGATGAGATCTTTAGGCATTAAATTTGTGTTTATGAAAATGTTCTTAGTCATCATATTGTCAAGATAGGGCATTGACAATGCACGAAGACTAGCATATAAAGCCTCCATGCATTTGATGCATGTAACTCTTTAATCTCATAGACGTTGAAGCATAGAGATACTTAAGGATAGCATACGGGTGCTTGTTTTATGGAAACAAGTTCACTGAATATGGCCCATGTGAGAACTCCATTTGGTATAAGAAGCCCTTTTGGTATAAGTCATTCAAGAATATGTTCTCATGTGCCAGTTGTGTATATTAGTCTTTAGACTTATGATGCTAGGTCATCTCATACGGGGAGTGTTATACTTTAATCCATTACGAACAAGTCCACAATGGATGATACTAAAATAAAATGGCATTGGGTATGGCATGAATCATATAGTGGATGGATGAGTGATCCAGAGAGGATTCACCACTCTGAATGACATTGGACACATATCTCATTTGTTCTTGGCTTTGGTTAACTTGATAAAGTCATTGGCCAATACAAGATCAATTAAGGAGAAATTGTTTCTCTAAATTTGTGAGGTTAACCAAAAGCTGCAGGAACTAATATGGATTGATACATGAGTTGACACTGCACTATGCTCATGGTTTTTTCTGAATATATAGTGAAAAACCAAGTACATTGAGAGATTTATTACTAAAAAGTGTCTTAAGGTAATATGGACTTGCAGACTGGGTGGCCATGATATCTTGCTAGAGGCCAATCTTCGTCTATAAATATAAATACACTTATGGGATAATTATATTTATTGCCATTCATGCATAATAAGATGATCTATTGGATTAAAATTGGGATTTAATTAAATACGACTTAATTAAATGAAAGGTAGAATGATGACTTAATTGAATAAGTTCAACTATGAATAATTGAAGACATAAATTAGATTTATGAAATCTAGCTAGAGATATCTTAATATGGCAATAAATATAAGAATGTCTTATCCAGATAATGTCTATTTGTAGACATACTTTTAAGTATATATTAAATAAAGCCAAAGAGTTGTATTTGAAAAATTAAATAAATTACTTGATAATAATTTAGTTAATTATTTAATATTATTTACATGAAGTAAATTTTTTTACTTAGGTTAGAAAATTTAATTATGAATTAAATTATCTAACATGTAAATTAAGGGGTTGGCGTAATCCCATTAACTTTTTAAAGGTGTCTTAGCGCCAACATGGTTTTTGAGTGATTTGAAATTGTTTCTGATAATTAGAAAGGTAGAAAATTAGTTTTCTGTCCAAAAGGAATAAACTAGAATCAAATGTTTGGATTTTTGAATTCATTTATTAGTATCTGCATAAAGCAAGTACTTCCTTATGGAGCTATTTTCCTCTTCTTTTTGGTGCTATAAGCAAACGAATTGTTTGGATCACCTTAGATCTATACCTGTCAGTGAGCTATCTTTTAGTTGAGGCTTGAAAAACTTTTTGGCTAGTACTGGAGAACCATTGGACCTTGTAAAGGCTCCAATTGGCATCTGTGTGGATCACTATTAGAGGTAAAACACTTAAACTACTTTCGGCCTTGAGAAGAGATTGTAGTAATCAACAATGATGCATTCATGTAGGGATCAACTTGCTTAGAGTTAAGAGTCTATAAGTAGGTTTGATTTCTATTAGATCTATGCTTTAAATTGTAATCGTATCACATTTACATCTCTGCTTAAGATCCTAAGGAAATTTTGGTGTTTCTTTGTTTAATTCCACTACATTTGTTTAATTTTGATTAAATTTTTTATGTTTATATTGATAAACATGAGCTTAGGATTTCCCTTTACATGAATGGGTCTAAAACTAACAGTGGATAAAGGTGCTCGAGTCGAAAAAGGGCTAGGTAAATACCTTCAAGGAATGATTAATCCTATAAGCATAGAAGAGAAAAAAAGAAGTATGGACATGGGTTCAAGCTAGAGTGCTGCTAGAAAAGAAAATCGAGAATAGGAACAAAGAAAAGCGGGTAGCCTAAGTATTAGGGAAGGAGTTAGGGCATGATTTAATTGCTAGACGTTCTTTAATGGAAATTTTCTGTTCTAGAAGTGTCGTTAACACATGAATGGTAAAATAAAAATTTGAGGATGTAATGGTCATCATTAAGAAGCTCTGAGAAATTCGTGGTAAGAGTAACGGAGAAGAAAATCAGATTTGAAGATGATCACAAAATCTAACCATGCCCTCCAACATTTGTTTCAAGGAATTGGACTTGAATCGAACATCCTATAGTATTAAGGCCAATTCTGAAGTGATTTTAAGAACTCACCTTGTTTGTTTCTGCTTAAAGACATCTAAGGATCTTTCTGTAATAGTTTAATACTTTAAGTATCATTTGTTTAATGGCAAAGCATAGAGCACTCTTTCAAACATTTATGTTTCATTCTCTTTTCATACTGATATTTCCATTACCTTTATTTTAAACTTAGCCTTTGAACTACATACATTATTCTTTTTCCCATACTTTTTTTCACTTTTACTTAATCCCAGAGAATTCAATGATGAAAGCCAAGAGAGTTTCGATAAACTGAAGCATTATTTATTAAACTCCCATGTTTTCTACAAGTCTTTGATGACTGCTGAAATTGTATTTGGCAGTATTCAAAAGATCCATGGGATGCATATTAGGGTAGCATGATGAGTCAATGAAGAAGTAGAAGGCTATTTATTACCTAAGTAATTCTATTCATGGAATACGAGGAGAAGTAATTGTCAGTAAAGAAGATTTGTGGTACTTTGGTTTAGACAGCTCAAAGGTTTAGACAGTATATGCTCTACCACATCACTTGGTTGGTCGTGAAGATGGACCTGATTGAGTATCTCTTTGAAACACCAATGCTATCTAGGTGGACAGCTAGAACATAGGTCTTACTATTCAAATATGTGACGCAAAAAGCAATGAAAAAGAGTGTTGTAGTTAATTTTTGGCAAGTCAAGCTTTGGATGATTACGAGGATATGGACTTTGATTAAGATTTAATGGGCATCTTAATGATTAAAGAAGTGTTATTTAAAGAATAGTCTTGGAAGATGTACTTTAATGGTATTCTCAATACCTTAGGCCATGGGATTGGGCAGTTTTGATATTGGTGAAAGAAGATTATTACATTTTTATAACCAAACTAGAATTCTATAGCACAAATAACATGGTGGAATATGAAGGTTGCATATGGGACTTCCTGCCTCTATAGAGAGAAAAGTCAGAATATTGAAAGTATTCATGGATTCAACTTTGGTAATCTACCAATTACACAGAGAATGAGAGACTCAAGATTCAAAATTGGTCCACTATCAAAGGCTTATTTTAGGAATAATAGAGGAATTTAAAAAAGTAAATTTTAGTCACTTACCTTGAAAAGAGAATCAAATAGTGGATTCCTTAGCAGCTCTAGCCTTTATGTCTAGAGTGAATAAAGGAACCTGAGTTATCTTGATTCAGATAAGTGTGTGAATCCCCAGCTCATTTTCAAAATGTTAAAGTAAAAGCGAATTGACTTTTATGGTACCATGACATCCAGTGGTACCTCAAAGGTCGATAGTATCCAGATTAAGCCTCTAAGAGTGATAAAAGGACCTTGAGGAGGTTAGTAATGAATTTTATCTTAGACGGGGATATCCTATATAAGAAGAGTCATGATAAAGTATTGTTAAGACAAGTTTATGCTATCAAACCCTAGAGAATTTTAGAAGAAGTTCTTGAAGGGACATGCAAAATCATGCCAACTGACATAAGATGATGAGGCAGATAATCACATATCACAAGTCGACTTGATAACACCTAAAAATGAATGCAGCTGTGGAAGAAATTAGTAAAAGCACTAAGAAGATTTTGGAAAAGATGGTTGAAACCTATAAGGATTAGCGTGATATGCTCTTTTTTACTCTCCATGTTTATCAAACTTCCATTTAGTCATCAATTGGGCCCACGCCTTTCTCATTGGTCTATGGCATGGAAGCTATCTTGCCAACTGAAGCTGAAATTCCCTCTCTACGTGTGTTAATGGAGACTAAGTTAGAGTAAGCCGAATGGATCTAAGATTGCTAGAAATAACTTAATCTCATTCAGGAAAAAAATTTAAAGTGATCACATCATGGGCAGATGTATCAGAAGCGAATAATGAAAGCTCATAATAAAAAGGTTTCCCTAAGGCAGTTTCATGAGGGGGCATTAGTGTTAAAGTAGATCTTTCTAATTCAGACGCTTGAGGCAAATGGGCGGGGCCTCTAATTGGGAAAGACCATATGTAGTTTAGAAACCATTCTCAAGAGCACTAATTTGGCAAAAATGGATGGGAATGTCTTGCTGAATCTCATCAACACTAACAATGTGAAGAATACTATGCCTAAAAAAGGGCATCATAAAAAAAAAAAACTTAGGATGAAAATCACAAAGCGCGATCAAAATTTAAAAAAATGAAAAATGGAAAAAAGAGTAAAATTCAAATGAAAACCCTTTCAGGCATTCCACTTAGATGTTATAAAAAGAAGATAAAAGGGCAACTTAAGTACTAAATAATGGGAAATAATATGTCACTTGACAAGAAGTTGAAATCACAAAAAAGAAGGGCATGATTCGGTTTAAAGTGTTCTTAAATAGTTGGTCGATGTTGAAACAAAGAACCTATTTAGGAGACATCTTTGAGAAGTCAAGCGAGAGACTTTGCCTATCAGATGTCAAGGACACCTACCATGCCAAAACCTTTTTTGTTCACCTTTCACTCTTTGAAATTCTGTAATCTTTCTCTTTTACTCGCTTTCTACATTTACCTTTCATTGAATTCATTTTTTGATTCATCATGTTTTCCATCTTAATTGAATAATGGCTAATAGATTAATTAAAAGGAAACAAAAGGATTTTTTTTCCATTACTTTGGAATAGGCTTAAACATTATAGGAAATTTGAACTCCAGTTAATGACTTTTAGACATTCCGAAGGAAGACTCTCCAACCCAAATTTACATAAATGGTTTTTCCAAGACATATTTTTTTAAAACAACTTTAACTTAAAGAAAGATGAATTAATCTTAACATTTATGAGAGAATTGGGAATAAGGGAAAAATTTCAATCTAACCTAACTATCCAAAAAAAGGTATCATAAAAATATTTTCTAAAAGTTCTTTCAACTAAAAAAAAGATGGACTCACATGCTTTCAAGATAATAATTTATAAAAGTAGGGTATGTAAGATGAAAGATGTGTCAAGGGCATTATAAAAAATTATAGAAAAACCTATAAATCATAAAAGTTTTACTTAATCATGTACATGCATTCTACTTGCATATTACGAAATGTTTTACAAATCAAGTAGAATACTTTGAAACCAACTACCATCAGGTGTATGTTTTTCTTCTAAGTTGAACTCAGTCTTTTTCTAAGGTGAGTTAAGCCTAGAGATTATTGTCTAGGTCTTTCTTTTTTAAAGTTGAACTTGTTTTCCTTTTGAATAGTTTAAGCCTAAAGATTAATGCCCAGGTCATTTTCTTTTAATGTTGAAACTATTTCCTTTCGAATATGTCAAGCCTAGAGATTACCATATATGCCTTTTTCTTCTAAAGTCAAACTTGTTTCCTTTTGAATAGGTAGAGCTTAGAGATTAATGTCTAGGTCCTTTTCTTTTAAAGTCAAACTTATTTCCTTTTGAACTGGTTGAGCCTAGAGATTACTATCTAGGTCTCTTTCTTTTAAATCAAACTTGCCTCATTTTGAGAAATTCGAACCTAGAAAACTGAACTTACTTCCTATTAAGTGAGTTAAACCTACGGAACGCTACTGAGGTTTTTTTTTTTCTAGATGAAACTTGTTTCCTTCTAAACAAGTCAAATTTTAAGATTACCACTAAGGTTCTTTTTTCTATCTTTGCCCAATGTTAGTTTTCCTTTACTCTCTTTAGATTCTTTCTAAAGTCATAAAAGTGGTTAATAGATTTATGACTGAATGAAACTGCAATATGTGGTTTTTGCCTCGTTCTTGATCCTCGTCAATGATAAAAAAAAGGGGCAACTATATATAGCTAATTTCATCTGGGCCTTCTTTTAGACATTTCGGAGTGCCTAAAAATCAAAGAACAAGCAATTATTTTAGTAAGGGTTGGCCCCCCAATGTGTGAGGGTTAATCCTATCTAAGACTTTCCAAAGGTTAATTTTTCAAAATTTAGGTGTAAGCATTGATACTAGGTATCGATACTTCATTAAAAAAAAAATCAAGTGACATCTTTCAGGGTCTCAAGGTATCGATAAATATCCATATAGTATCAATACAACCAATTTAACATCATACCCATGTGGCAATTATATCGATACCTTTTTTGAAAAATCAAGAATTTACAAGGGAAAAAGTCTACTCAAATATTTATACCATGAGATGTCAAATTGTGAGATAAATTATGAATAAAATTTTGAATTAGTTTTATTTTATTTTATTGAATTAAGTCTTTAATACATGTAAGTTTCTAATATTTTGCACAGTATTTGTTTAATTTTAATACTTTAAAACATTACCAAATTAAATTCTTTAATTCTATTTTCCTTAATAATAATTTCACATCTTTATTTATTTTCTATTTTTTCTAAAATTTTTATTTCTATTTTCCACCAAATTCATGCATGGCATTCATGCATCCATTCTTATTGCTACCAAATCACACATGGCTTTCATACAATTATTTTGCTTGAAAATAAAAAAGGAAAATGAGAAGAGGAAAAGGAAAGAATTGGCTAAGGAACCTTCTCCCTTGGTTGAATGCCTTCTCTACATAGAGGAGGCCTTTCCCTTCATAAAACCTTTTAGCCATTTTTAGAAGCACAAAGTTGAGAAAGAAGAAAATGTTTTAAGTTTTCTTAGGGTATTCAATGACAATTTTGATTTTTCTATTTTTTACTTCATTTTGATTTCATTTGATTCTTTTTTCTTACAGGAGCTTTATGAATCTAAGATTATTTAGGTGATTGCTAGTGCTGACAGTTTACACACCTAGTTTGAAGGTAAATTTTAGAGTAATGATCTAATTCAATTTTTTCTTTATTATTTTTGTTTAGATTTTCATAAAATCCAAAGTTTTGAGCAAAGATTCATTTTCGTACATTTTATCCATAGTTATTTTAAGGATTAATTCGTGAAGATTAATGTCATTGTTTTATGTTATTATTCAAATGGATAAATAGGGAAGCAGTAGCTAACCTGTTAGCCACCCATGTCATCAGGGCTTTGCCATTCGTAAATACTTTTTAACTGAATGGTGTTTTTTGGATTAGATTTATTCAGCTAAATGGTGTGTTTTGGTGATTTTTCCTTCATTTTTTCTTTGGCTAGCTTATTTTGTTTCAAGCTTTTCTTTTAGGTTGGTAAATAGATTGAATAGGGGAGGAATGGCTAGAAGATGGAGGGCTTGTCCTTTAATGTGGATCTCCTGTATGCTGAAGTGGTCGATTTGGAAGCCAAGAAAGGGGTGAGTGTTGTCCAAATATATCTTTTCATTTATTATGTAGATATGTTGTATGATTGGGAGATCTTTAGACTGAAGGTTTGGGGTTTTCTCTCAATGAGTTATGGGTGTTAATAAAAAGAAGGTTTTGTTGTTGGGGTGCATGGTTATCGGTTCAAAGGTTTATTTTGCTCAAATTATCGAGGCTTTACTTTATGTTCTTTGCTTGGTTTGGTGGTTCAAAGAATGTTTCTTGTTTATTTACCTAATTATATATTTGATTCGAGTCAATATTATGTTTGTTTATATTTGTTTTATCTATTGGTCATGGATAGGTAAGGGATTTAGGAATGCTTTTGTGTAAGTGCTGGGGGTTGGGTTTATGTGGGTAAGAGATCTGTTATGGGTGTCAAGCATGGAGTTATTGGCTAGTGGGGGTGGCGGCTGGGTTGTGTAGTAGCTTGTTCCTTATTTTAGGTTATAGTAACCTTGGTTTGTATGCTAGTTCATGATAAAAGCTATTTTTAAGTGTGGACTAAAGGACAATTGTTGAGTTATGGTTGTGGCTTCTATTGTGATCGGGGGCACAACAAGGCTTGGTTTTCTATGGCTGGTGTTAGATTTTGCGTGATGCTTGATTATGTCTTTGTGATTATCAATGCTGATTTTTATTGATTGGGTTGCAAATGCAGCTTGTGTCAATTTGTTTGCTTCAATCTTTTGCTTCAATAAAAGGTGTCATTGATGCACTATTTTTAGTAGATTCTTTTTATTATTCTAATTGGCTCATCTGTTCTGTTGGCTGTTCTTATTTAAAATGTATGTAAGTATAATTAAGTATCTAGTTAAATCAAAGATAAGGGTGTGGTGTAGTGGATTAGAGTGACTTGAGCTAATATAATCAACCTATTTTAGAATTGGATAACCATAAAAATTATTTAAGTGGATAATATGGATTAACCATAAAATGGTTGTTTGATTAATGACATTTGCTTGGAATTAGGAATGAATTAGGCTAATGGATTTGACCTATTTTAAAATTTGATGATCATATTAGTTGTAGAAATGGGCAATATGCATTAAACCTGAAATAGTTGTTCTTGATGACCTTTTCCTGAATTGGGAATGGTTTTTTATACATGATTATGTGTTGGGACCTTTACCTATACTTGCGTTGAGTGATAACTACATTAACATTATGTAATTGATTAATTACCCTTGCTTATGATCATTTAATCATTTTGTGTTGGATTGATTACCCTTGCTTAGAGTTAAGAAGTATTTGTTTGGACATTATATATTGACACGCTGACTTCATATTGGATTTTCCCATGTTTGGTTTTTTTGGTGGATGATGAGAGCTATTTTAATTATGGAATAAAGGGTAGTTGTTTGAGTTATGGTTATGGTTTTTGTTATGATTTGGGGTTAGCACAAGGCTTAGCTTTTTCATGGCTTATGTTGGGCTTTGTGTGATGCTTGATTCTGTCTTTATGATTATCGATGCTGATGTTTTCTATTAATAGGATTGCAGGTGTGGCTTGTATTAATTTGTTCGATCCTTTGCTTTGATAAAAGGTGATGTTGATGCACTATTTTTATTAGATTTTTTTATTTGCTCATTGTACACACCGCTTTTTGTCCAAGCCATCATCCTAGGCACCAAAGATTACTATTCGAAGCATAATCAAGGTCATTTAGACAAGTTTGGATCAGTTATCCATCATTCTTAGCCATGGTAAAGTGTTAAGATGGCTAGAGGTGTGTAAAATTCACAACTTTTCATGTATGTATTGATAAAGGGTTTTATTGTATCGATATAAGGCCTTCATGTCATCAAAAATTCAAAATTTATAAGTTGTATCAATACAAAATGTCAGTGTATTGATATAGTGTTAGGCAATAGCTAAAATTAATGATTTTGGCCAAAATGAATCGATACGTAAATGGTTGTATCGATACTAACCTTAATATATCAATACATTCTTTAATGTATTGATCTGGGCAAATTTGTTCTATGTATTGGTACAAAATGCATTATATTGATACACAAGGAAATATGGCTTCGTTCATGACATTTTCATCCTTTCGCATCATTACATCAAAACTAAATTGGACCACATTTTTGGCACTAAAATTATCCAAATTCATACCAGGCCCCAGCGGATCAATAAAATTTTTAGGCATAAATAGTCATGACAAGGGACATTCTCATGACCTAATGAAACTTGTTAGATGGCACTTTGGTACTTTTTTGAGTCAACTACATACAGTGGCCTTGATCCATTGTTTTTCTAAGCAAGCCAATTGAATTGAGAGACAGCTAAGCATAGTACCTTATCCATAATTGAGGTAAATGCACCAAATACCCAAAATGCCCTTACTTTTTGTATTTTATCTTCACTATTAACATGGCTATATAGGCCAACTTTGGCTTAGTTGAACATATGGAAACATATTTTTTAGCTACACACTTTTAAAAACATTCTCACTAGCCACCATGAACATCAAAACATACTCACCTCGTAGCTTCCCATACCACCCCAAAGAAACACCTCAAAAACACCATTTTTAACCATTTTGCTTACTTTTCTTCTTGGCTAATGGAGTGTTGAATCAAGATCTTCTAAGTGAAATGGAAGGTTTATTGACACCTAAGCTGCTAGCATAGCTCGTGGAAACAAAGTCTCTTCCTTATTGAAGGATTTCCAGGTCACCTGTATGGATAGCAGCTAGAGGCTAGAGGATAGACGCATGGACAGCTTTGCTTTATGACATTTGAGCTCAGTTTTTTTCATATAATTGGGTCAAGGAATTGCTGAAAAACTTCTCAAGATTCATGTATGTTTGAATCTAGAATAGATCTTTAGGTTTCTTGATCTGAAAGATTAATCAAGATCTTGCAAGACTATCCTATTTAGGGTGTCTTAGATTAGTTTCTTTGATTGGTTTCTGCTACGATGTTTATATGTTATTTTATTAAATTTTTGTAAGTTGATTACTTGCTTCCCAAGACTTCTTACAAGTGGTATCATGAGCCTTTTTGCATCAATTTGATTAATCTTATGTTTTAGTTTTTACCAATTAAAGATTTTGTTGTTTTGATGCTATCTTGATTTGTTCTTGAATTTAAAAATTAAAGAAAATTGTTTCTTTCTAATTTTTAAATTTCCAGCAAGCTAATTCATTTTTATTATTTAATTTGAATTAATTAAAATATGATTTTTATTAATTACATTGATATTGGACACATTGGTTAACAATTTGGTGTTAACTAGCGCTAGGTTGGCTCTATTTTGGTGTTTTGATGTGGCTGATTTTTTAGGCAGCCATTGTTTGTTTTTCCACCTTGAAAGTGTCATGAAAAGTTCATAATGCTTACCATAAAATCATGTTAAAATCAGAGTTGAAAACATTTCAATTCTGGGCTAAAATGTGTACACTAGGTGTGCTTGAAGATTGTGGCATCTTGTTTTCTTTCCTGGATCTTAGTGCGGCATCAATGGCAGCAAGAAGTTGTTCTCAATTTGCTTTATTTTCAGAATTTTAGTGGGAGGAAGACAAAAATGTTTGAATTGGAGTAGGATGGTTAAGATAGCTATGTATGGGATAGAGTCCTAGCTAGACTAGGATTCCTCCAAGATTTATGCCAAACACAATCCTACTTGAGTAGGACTCTTCCAATTTTAAGTCTCTTGAGATTCAAAATTTGATATAATCATATTAAATTAAATTAAAATTATAAAATAAAAAAAATGCTAAAAGTTAGCATGGTTGGTGCAATACACATCCCTGAAAGGTTGATTCTAAGTAAAACTCTTACATATCATCGAACACCTAATTATCCAATTGTATTATTTTTCTTAAATTGTTTAAGATATAAATTGGATAACATAATAAGCATGGAATTAAAATTGAATTAATTTGATTAATTGAAAAATATATTTAATTTAAATGATTTAACCTATTTAGAGTAGGATTTACTCTAATATATTTAGAATAAATGTTAATCATGCAAGAAAATTGTTTTCCTAATTAAATTAAATATGGATCAATTGTTTAAGCATAAAAAATTGATAACTTGAATTTAAAACACTTGTTTATATATATTCATAATTTTTGTTAATGTATGGGATGATTATGGACTAGGCCCAATATGATTGTGGATATATGGTTGACTGTTTATGGATGTTTAAATTTTTAAATAGGTCTACAAACCCTGCCTTATCTCTATTTCTTTGGGGTTATAAAATTCTTTTCTCACCTAAATCCCTTCGAATATAACCTAAGGTTTCTTTATTACAGATGTAATTATATCACATAAGTGTAAAATTAGGTTTAGTTAGGAAAGATTTTGTAACTAAAAAATAGAGATCCACCATGAAGCCTAGGAGATTGCAAGAAGCTTTTAAAGACTTTACATGTAATCACTTAGGAATTAGTCAAGCAATTTCCTTTGATGGCTTAAGGAAATTACACTTGTTAGTATTCCATAATCGTCCAAGTAGTATGCATGATAGTAGATTTTTTATGCGATATCATAAATGCTATGCTTGTAAATATGATAAGACCTTAATTAAAAGACAAAATAAATAAAACAAAATTCCTCGTACAATATTAAGTCACATGCTTCGCATGATAAGGACCGCTTCCATTATTCATAACAATATACCCGAGTTTCGACTAAAGGTAATTTGTTGAGTTTCTCAAGGTCCCTTCCGCTTGAATGACGTGAGTTATGAGTAATAGGTCTTACTCAACTAATGCTGTATGGTTTGGATGTATCACACTTGACCATATGATGTTAGAAGCGATAGTTAGGCAAAATGTATATAATGCATTTAGGTGAAAAGTTATCACCTAACTAATCTGGGAGTTGCATAGAGATGTAATAGGCAAGCTATGTTAGTAACCCACTAGGTTTGTTGTAATTTGTGAGTCACTCAAGGTTATAATATGTTGAAAGGGATCCTCGCCCACTAGAAATATCTTGAAGGGATTTTTGAGTAATAGTGAAGGCTATTATCTCAAAAAATTAGTGGGAGGACCAATAAAGATTTAATATCCTATCATTCTTGGTTTAATACATGAATAACTAATAAATTCTCATTTTATACTAAGGTTGTTAGTAATGGTATTTATATTAACTACATTGAGAGGCATATTTGATGCCATAAACCTAAAGTGTTTGGATTGGCACGTGAACTTCGTAAGTGGTCTCAATGAAAGTAAGGTTGTTGACCTCCACATGATTGAGTTGAATTATTCTACTGTTAATACTACTTCTTGGATAATATATTTGAAATATGGAGCTCTCACTTAAGTAATGAAATAAGTTTGTTAAAGAACAGTAGAAAATTGGGCTCTAATGAGGTAATCCAAAAAATAGGCAATGGATCAAAAGTTGAGCCCACTACCATATGAACTTGTACCTTATTTTGCCTACAGGCATGACCATGGAACTAAAAGAATGTCTTTATGTTCCAAGATTATCTAGAAACATCATTTCAATTTCATACCTTACTGAGAATAATAATTTTGGATTTAGGATGAAAGGTAATAGTTGCACAATTATCTTGGATGACATGGTCTATGGATGATCTCCCTGCAGAGTGGGCCATATGTACTGGATCCAGATATGCCTTTACTTGATATGGATGTGAAGAAAGCAAAGAGTAATAACCCAAGCAAAACCTACATCTGGCATTGTAGACTTGGTCATAATGAGACTCGGATTGCCAAGTTATACAAACAAGGCTATCTAAACCCGTTTTATCATGAATCATATGGGACATGTGAATGTGTTTCCTTGGAAAAATGATCAAGACTCTTTCACCAATAAAAGTGTAAGGGTTGCGAATTTATTAGGCCTAGTAAATTTAGATGTATATGGATCAATAAATACAAGGACTAGTTACTTCATAACCTTTATCGATGATCATTCAAGATATAGGTTTGTTCTTAATGAAGTACAAGTTTGAAGCTTTTGAAAAGTTTAAAGAGCATAGCATTGAAGAAGAGAAACAAGAGTATTCTAGCTCTTAGATAGAATCAAGGAAGAGAATACTTAAGTCAAGAATTCTTGGATCATTTGACTAAGAATGGGATTCTATCACAATGGACTCCACCAAAACTGCACAACATAATAGAGTGTTTAAAAGGAGAAATCAGACTTTGTTAAACATGGTTTGTTCCATGATGTCTAAGGTTGACCTTTTGATATCCTTCTAGGGATGTGCCTTAGAAACTGCTGCTCATCTTTTAAATAAGGTTCCATCCAAATCTGTTGCTAAGACACCATATGAGACATGGAGAGTTAAAAGGCTAGATTTATCTTACATAAAGATTTGGGGATGCACGTTTACATGAAGCGTGCAGTGATTGATAAGTTTGGAGCAAGATTAGTTAAATGTAAGTTTGTGGGGTATCCTAAAGAAACTACTAGATACTATTTTTATAATCCTAATAAGCAAAAGGTGTTTGTCTCAAAACAGGACCTTTTCTAGAGAAAGAGCTTTTACTTGAAGGATCCAATGGGAGTAAAATTGATCTTTAAAAAGTTCAAGAACCACATTCTTATGGAATCTGAGCCAATCGTTAAAGCATCAGATTGCTCAATCTAGAGCTCAAAAGACACAACTACTCTATCCATCTAGTAGAACTAGATAAGCTCCAGAGAGATATGGATTTCTCATGGATCATGAAACTTGCTTTATGACATAAAACCTACCAATTTTAAGGAAGCAATTTCTGACATTGATTCTGATAAATGGCTTAAAGCCCTTAGATCCAAAATAGATGCAATGGAAGTCAACCAAATATGGACATTGGTTGATCCACCCAAAGGGATAAAACCTATAGGGTGCAAGTGGATCTTTAAAAGAAAGATTGGCATAAATGGCAATGTACAAACATATAAGGTTAGATTGGTGGCAAAAGTTTATAATCAAGTAAAAGGCGTTGATTATAACAAAACCTTTTCACTAGTTGCCATGGTAAAATTCATTAGATTATGCTTGCTATAGCTGCATATAATGATTATGGGATATAACAGATGGATGTAAAAATTACATTCTTTAATGGTAATTTGTAAGAGGACGTGTACATTACATAATTTGATGGTTTTACATCCAAGTCAAGTCAAAATCAGGTAATAGACTGAGAAAGTCTATATATTGGCTAGAGCAAGCTTCACAGAGTTTGAATATCAAATTTGATGAAGCAATTGAAGAATTAGGCTTCATAAAAAATCTTAATGATCCATGTGTCTACAAGAAGATGAATAGGCAAGCTATTATTTTTTAGTGTTATATGTTGATGACATATTGCTTATAGGAAACAACATATCAATGTTATAGGCCACTAAGGTCTAGCTGTCCAGACAATTCTATATGAAGAATTTGGGAGAAGTAGCATACATTCTTGGAATTAAGATCTATAAAGATAGATCGCTACGTGGCATATCGCAATCCACTTACATAGTTAAGTTCGAAAGAGTTTTAGCATGGAAAACTCTAAGAGAGGAAACTTGCTTATGGTACATAGTGCAGATTACTCAAAAGGATTGTGTCCTATGAAATTAGATGGATGGACACATATAGAGGGGCTGAACTCTTTGTTAGAAGCTATATTGATACTAGCTTCCAATATGACTAGGTTGATAGAAAATTGCAAAGCCCTTTTGTATTTACTTTTAATAGTGCTATAGTTAGTTGGAATGATTCCAAACATGAAAAAACTATAGACTCAATAACTGAAGCTGAATATGTCCTGACCTGTAAGGCAAGTTGGAGAAAGTTTGGATGGATAAGTTAATTTGATGAACTTAATGTGATTTTAAGCATTGTTATTGTGATAACAATAGAGATATAGTGCAAGCTAAGGAACCAAGGTCTTGTCGCAAATCTAAACATATTTTACGACAATATCACATCATTAAAGGTATCATAGAGAGACGTAATGTTAGTACAAAACATATACCAACTGAGGAGAACTTAGCTAATCCTTTCACTATAGTTCTATCCTAGCAGAAACATGATTGTCATATGGAAGGCATGAGGCTTAGACATATGGGCAATTGGCTTTAGTGCTAGTGGGAGATTATTAGTGTAAGCCCTACAAGCTAATCGTTAAGGCTTGTAAGACATTAGCATTTAGTGATTTCATGTAATCAAACATTATATTTTAATTAATATAATAAAGGTATTTGTTTATCCATAGATTTAACTGTATAATTGTTATAAATATCTTATGTAGATAAAGCCCATGAAAAGCTTTGCAAGGGAATCATAAGAAGTTACATTTATGAGATCCCTATGCATCAGAGGCATGTTTCTAAAAACATTCTTGGTCATCGTATTATCAACACAAGGCATTGACAATGAACAAAGACTAGCATATGTTAGCCTCCATGCATAGGATGTATGTAATAAATCTCATAAGCTGAAGTATAGAGATATTTGAAGATATCATATGGGTGCTTGTTATGGTAACAACTTAACTAAACATGACCTACTATGAGCATTCCATTTGGTATTTTACTCAAGTGTCTATGAAAATATTCTTATGTGGCAGTAGTGTAAATGATCCTTAGACTTGTGACACTAGGTCAGCTCATGTGAGGAGTGTGATGCCTTTATTCCATCACAAACAAGTCCATAATAGATGGATGCCTATGGTAGGGTGGTTTTAGGTATGGCATGAATCATATGGTAGATGAATGAGTGGTCCAAAGAGGATTCATAACCCCAAGTGATATAAGGGGACATATCTTTCATGTACTTGGCTCGTGTTACTCAAAGTCCTTAGCCAAGGCAAACTGATTATAAGGTTGTATACAAATATGGAATAAGCTAATAGTAGACACTGAACCATGCTTTGGTAATATTGAAATATATGATGAGAGGATATTTAAATGCTAGATATATTGCCTTATGATTGTTATCCCGTATAATTGATTTTGCACTTGAAAATCAGCCAAGAAAGCGTAGAATACCAAGTTGGCATTTTCTTTTTAAAACCTTAAAGAAATTATGCAATCTTTTGTTTCTTGGAAGAAAAATTGCTTCCTTCTTGGCTTTTTGATTGTTGAATCAAGATCTTCTAAGTGCAAAGGAAAGTTTGTTAAAACCTGGGCTACTAACATAGCTTTTGACAACAAAGTCTCTTTCTTATTGAAGGATTTTTGGGTCACATTTATGGATAACCGTTAGAGGGTAGATGCTTGGATAGCTTTGGTTTACGACAATCAGGCTTGGTGGTTTTCATGTAATTGGGTTATGGAATTGTTGAAAGATTTCTCAAGATTTAGGTTTGTTTGAATCTTGAATAGATCTTTAGCTTTCTTAATCTAAAAGATTAATTAAGATCTTGCAAGACGATCATGTTTAAGAAGTCTCAAATTAGTTTCTTTAATTAGTTTCCATTACAATGTTTAGATGTTATTTAATGAAGTTTTTGTCATTTGATTACTTTCTACCTTGAGAGTTCCTATAATTTGGAGGTTCTATACATTTTCTTAGGTGTCATTTATTAGTGTATGCCCTTAAACCATTTGGATTGGAACATGGGAAACATAGTTTATTAACCATATACATGTTATTATTTTATAGTAACAAAGGTTTTCCTCCATGTTAGTGTCGTGATTGACTATCATGCAAAAACTAATTGGATGAAGCCTATAAAACATATTGGCTTTGCAATGGAATTGTAAAGACATACAATTTTGAGCTCCTTATACATTAAAGTCATGTTTATAAAATTGTTCGTGGTCATCATATTATTAAAATAGGGCATTGGCAATGCAGAAAGACTAGCATATGTTAGTCCTCAATGCATATGATGCATGTAACTAGTCTCATGAGTTGAAATATATGGGATACTTAGGGATAGCATATAGGTTCTTATTTTATGGAAACAAGTTACACTGAGCGTGGCCGATTGAGAACTCTATTTGGTATTAAGCATTCAAGTGTTTAAGGAATATGTTCTCATGTGCCAGTCATGTAAGCAGTCTTCAGACTTGTGATACCAAGTTATCTCATATGAGGAGTGTCATAATTAGATTTTCCTGAAATGGGTCCGTAATAGATGGATACTTAAAGTAAGGTACGTCAGGTATGGCATGATCCATATGGTAGATGGATGAGTGATCCAAAGAGGATTCACCACTCCAAATGACATTGAAGACATATCTTGAATGATCTTGACTAAGGTTAATCGAATTAAAGTCTTTGGCCAAAGCATAGTGAAGTATGAGGAATCATTCCTTGTAGATTCATGATTGTTAACCTTGAGTTGCAAGATCGAACATAGATTGAAGCATGAGTAAACATTGTACCATGCTTATGCTCATTTTGGGATTTTTGGTGAAATGAGTGTAGTATACTGATAAGTTGGTTAAAAGGTTTCGATGAGGTCACATCGACTTTTCAACATTTGGGTGGACATGATGGGTTGCTAAGTCCATGATCTATGTACGTAAATAATTAACCAGATTAATTATGCTCAT
>JBBYHK010000013.1:13282095-13544375 GCA_038382065.1 Adansonia grandidieri | reverse complement strand
TATCTTCTTCAACATTCTAGTAATGTGCTGGGGTTGAATAGATACTCATTTAGATAGAAGCAATGTTCGATTCTCAATTAACTTTAAAAATGGAAAATAAAGTGGCCAAGGCATCAGCGATTTGGTTCTCTTCTCGAGGTAGATGATGAAAGATAATATCATCAAACTCTTTCTTAAGCTCTGATATCATATTCCCACAGTGGATCAGTTTAGCATCACATGTTTGCCATTCTCCCTTCAGTTGGTAAATGACGAGGGCTGAATCTCTAAACACTTGCAATGTTCAAATGCCCCTTTCAATGGCTGCCTGGAGTCCTATGATGCAGGCCTTATATCCAGCTATGTTGTTGGTGCAGTCAGAGTTTTATTTGGCTGTGAAAGGGTAATGGTTTCCCTCAGGTAAGATAAGAATTGCCCTAATTCCATGCCCCAATGCATTTGAAGCTTCATCAAAGTACATTCTCCATGATGACCTACAGTCAACAGTGTTCTCTGCCTCAGATATGCACATCAAGTATTCGTCAAGGAACTAAAAGTTTAAAGGCTGATAATCATCTGTGGCTCGACTTGCTAAAAAGTCTGCTATTGCACTACCTTTAATAGCTTTTTGGTTCATATACACGATGTCGTACTCAGAAAGCATAACTTGCCATCTAGCTAATCTCTCGAACAAGGAGGGGGCTTTGCATAAATACTTGATGGGATCAAGCTTGGCGATTAACAATGTAGTGTGGTACAGCATGTATTGGCTTAACCTTCAAGCTGTTCAAGCTAGAGCGCAACATAGCTTCTTGGTGAATGAATAATTATTTTCATATTCTATAAATTTCTTGGTCAAGTAATAGATAGGCTGTTCCTTCTTTCCTGATTCATTGTGTTGACACATAGCCCGTCAACTTGTCTAGGATTGATATATACAGAATTAGTGGTTGTCTAGGCACTGGTGGCACAAGTACTAAAAGGTTTGAAAAGTAATTGTCGATGTTCCATGTGCTCGGCCTTTACAAACTTTGGATGATCTGAAGGACCAAAGCGCACTTAACTTAAAAAATATAATGATGTTTGACATAAAAGAGTGAAAGACCATAGGATGAATCGATCATCCGACTAGTCTTGGATGGCCACCACGATGTGGCCATAAACTTGGAGCTGCCACCAATCAATTTAAGTTAGGCATGATTGGATGCCTATTGAAAATAATATCAGTGATTCATTGTTTTGGGTTTGGGAGTTGGTTACATGTGGGGAAGTATTAGCACCCCTATGATACCCAAAAATCGGTACCATCTAACTATATCTTACTTGAATATTAGTTTCCTCGATTCCATTTTTATCATTATTTAAATATAATTCCCTCTAATGCATGAAATTTTGTAAAGATACGAGCTCAGGTTTTGATGAAAATTTTATCACCTATGTGCCTCGGAGAGGTGAGAAACATAGGGGTTTTTAATGAAAATGATCTCCGGATGGATTTAAAAAAAATCAAATATTTCATGTCTAGCACTGGAGAGATACCATTTTGTCATTTTGAAAATGATCTTTAAAGCATGAATGCTCGAGGTCCCTACAAAAGGAAATGTATTAGTAAGGTGGAAAAGAGATCAATAAATGTTGTTGATTGTGGAATTTGTAGAGAATAATAAATATACCTACGAGATATCATTTATGCATGAATCTTTGTGAAAATTGTAGATTATGTTTTGAAAGAAAATTTATATCACTTATGTGGCCCAGAGGTGTGAGGAACATAGGGGTTTTTAACAAAAATAATTTTTGGATTAAATTTTTCAAATTTGAATATTCCATGTTGCAATAGAGAGATACTGACACAAAATATTCCCTTTTAAATTTTTTGAAAACAAATTTTAAATATAAATGCACAATGATCGTTGCAAAAAGGAAATGTGTTAGTAGGATGAAAAGGAATACAATAATTTCACAGACAAACAATTATAAACAAAAGAACATAACAAAGAGGGACGATCAGAATGTATCTTGTAATTGCTTTCAATTGTTGATGAACAAAATGGCAATTTGGGTATGTATTTGGATTCAATGGTAATTTAAAGGACAACAAAAGTTTTAATCAAAATAATTTGGAATTTTTTAAGAGGAAAAATTTTTAGATTTTGAGGTAAAAACGGGGTTGGATATCCTCTCGAGAGGTGGGGTGGAATATTCGCTAAGAATGAAAATTTTTTGATGATTTTAGAAAATAATTAGGAAAATTGCATAAATGTAGGAGAGAATATTCAAGTTTTCTTATGAAAAATGGGATTGAAGTATCCTCTCGAAGTGGTGGGTTAGAATATCCCCAAGAATGAAAACTTTTGATGATTTAAAATAATCAAAAATTTTGAATAAATCTAATAGAGAAAATTCCATTTTTTAGTAGAGAACAGGGGTAGAGTATCCTTTTGCAAAGATAAAGTTATAGTATCCCCAAGAAATGAAATTTTTTTTATGATTTATAAGAAAATGGAAATTTATTTTATTTTGTTTTTTCCAAAAGGTATCTTGAAGATGGGAAATCAAGGATTTGAATAAAATTTAGTTTTATCTTAAGCCTTGTCCGAAACTGTAAGGCTTGTGTCATGGGGGAACCAATCGAATGCATTTCAAGAGGTTTGAACGTCTCGATAATGGCGATTTGGGAGAGGAGTTAATTTTATTTCTAAAAAACAAGGGATAGCATCATGCTGTCCCTCTTTCTGAATTTATTTTGGGTTCACCCGAAGGCTTTAGGTGTTAAGTGAGATACCATTAGAAAGGTAACACGATGAGAACTACTATAAAATATTCCAAAAATCTTAGACAATTAATTTCTAGGTGGAATTTATTTTTGGATTTAGGCCTATTTTGACATTAGCAACATGTACAAGGGAAAGAGCATGATGGAATTTGAAAAATCATTCTGGACTTATCTGGAATCATTGAATCATAAACTATATCTTTCCAAAAAGGGCATTTTGCAAAATTTCTGGGAAAATATTTAGATAATATAGAAAAACCATCTAATAGGTCAAAACAGCCCAAACAGAATGTGATGCATTGGTTCCAAGGGTTTCAGATAACAAAGGTTTGAAAAATCATAATTATCCTACATGATCCGAGGGCTAACAAGATGCCTTCAGAAAGGTAGCTCAGTGCCCTTTAAGGAAAAATATAAAAAAGTTCTAGAAAAATCATTCATGGTTCAAAATATTTTTTTCAAATCTAAACTATGGTGCTACCAGAGTTAAAATAGGGATTATTTGATTTTTTAGGTTTTTTAGCGTCAAACTCGAGCGGTGGACCTTTGAATGTTTGTGACATAAAGAAATAGTAACATAAGCTTCATGATTCATTCTACTATCCTAGAGTAGTTTGGGATGATGAAACAACTCGTTGACCATGCCAGAAATAAACGTGTTAAGCTTAAGATCACGGCTTATTATTTCTTTTATCAACTAAAAGGGTTATTTTTGTTTGAAAAACAAGAACTTGTTTTGCCATAAATCTAGACCTGAAACGTTTGAGTTGTCTCCAAGATTGGAAGATCAATTTTATGAAAACATTAAACCCATGCTAGTCTCCATCTATTAGAGATAGCACAAACTTAACATGGATATTTTCTAAATTAGATTTTTTTTCAAATAGAAAAACATTTTTGACAAAAGTGTTACAAACATAATGCAACATACATAATGAAGAACATGAATAACATATTCAAACAAGCAAAAGATGGCATTTTAACGTAGGGAAAAGGACAAAAATGCAAAAAGGTGACAAATAAGATACATGAAGATGACATCAAAGATCATGTTATGGGAGATGATATGGTCATATTTGATGAAAGAAAAAACATGCTAGAATTTCAAAATAGCTTTTTTATGCCATGAAACTTACCAAAATATAAGGGAATACATCAATATGCTCAAAAACATGTTAGCATAAAGATTCAAGCATGTGTTAAGCATGTGATGGTGGATGAGACATTTTGAAGATGTATAGATAAAGGCTATTTTGATGGCAAAAATGATAAGAAGCATGTTTGGCCACTCAAACACTATTAAGGCACCAAAAGGATCTTTAAGGCCCTAAAACTAACACGACCAAAGCCACAATAGTGTAAAAGGGTCCGAGGATGGTCATGGCACCATGAATGGTTCACTAAAAGGATGCAAATGTTTAAAGCAAAAAATGAACGGAGCAAGATGGAGAATATATACCAAAAAGCCTTGAACTTTAGTCTCTACTTTGAACAGCAACCCTAAGCTTTGTTTTTTCCCACTCTTTACTATTGTTTAGCAAGAAAAAAGGTGAAAAGGGAAGGCTTTTTAGTTATAATGTTGATAGAAAGGGGTTTTAAGGATAAAAATGTGTGAAAGGTTGAGTTTTCAAAGGTTTTCTTGCAGAGGTTTGGAGGAGTTACGGGAATGAAGTGTTTGGATAAGGAATAAAGGTCAATGGAATAGTGTTTTAAGAGTTTTTTTAGGTTTTGAGGTTGCTAGAAGTTTTTTTAGAGATGGCTGAGAACAATGATGGAGATCTTTGTAAGTTGCTCCCCCTCTTTTTCCTTTCGTTGAGCGAAGATTGGATCCTTTATACGGAGTGTGTTCAGCCAATATTTTTGAGCTAAAATTAAGGGAATTATAGGATTTTCTTTCATGTACTAGGAGACAACTCCATGTACTATGCTTAGCTGCTCTTATTTCCATTGGTTCTACGATGTAAAGTAGTGGTGCAGAAAGGCTATAGCAGTCTGCAACTAGAATGAAAACAAGGCATACCTTTTGACAAACCATATATTTCATGAAAATGTCCCTTATGGCTTTAAAATTTTATTTAAGTCCAATCACGAGCTTAATAGTTGAAGCCTAGTATGAATTATAATGATTTTTTATACAAGGACGTGTTGGAATCGGATTTTCAAAGGCTAAAAATGGCTTAAACTGGGCAAAATACCTTGGCGTATCGATACAAAACATTTTGTATTGATACACAAGGCAACTTTTACCCCTGAGTATCGATACAATAAAGTATGTATCGATACCTATAATTGTCACCTCATAGTGCTTGGCAACACGAAACCCGGTAGTTGTCCCTATTTTTTTATATTTTTTTATTCTATTATCTTTTGATTATGTCCCTAGATGCCAAAAATTAGCTCAAATAAAATAAGATGTCTACACCCATAACCTATAAAGAGCTTTATCCAACTCTACTCTATGAGCATCTAGTCACTCCCATATCTATGGTAGAGAAAAAACCTCCTTACCTTCAATGGTATAACCCCAAAGCCCATTGTGACTATCATGCCTAGGTAGTAGGGCACAATATCCAGAGCTGCATTTTTTTCAAGTAGAGGGTGCAAGGACTTATTGATTCAAAGGTTCTATAATTTAAGACAAATGAAAGGCTAAATGTTGTTCCAAATCCCATACCAAACCAAGTGAGTGAACAATGAATATGATCAGTGTTAAAGACCATTGTGAGGTTAAAGAAAGCATAGAGAGGTCAAGGCACCAATGAGTCTAGTTTGGCAAATCTTGATTAAGGGAAAAATCTTCATGCTATCAAAAAGTTAACAAAAAAACAATGATTTCTATGACTTCCACACTATTTATGGCCATACAATCCATACGTGAAAAGAATTCTGCATGATTGTCTAGACAGTGATTGATGAAAGCAAAATTGAATTCCATGACAAGAAGCAAGCGTCTCCCACTAAATCAGTGAATGTGATATGGAAGGAATTGTATAACCATTGCGTAGGAGAGAACGGCCCCTTATCATCTATGGATAATCAAACTGTAGGAATGCTTATGTTAAGGACATTTATCGAGGTCCCTATAACATTACCATACAAGAGCAAAAGAGTCATTCCTTGGAAACATGAAGGCTGAATCCTAATGATCGGGGAGCCTACTAAATTAACCACTGCTATCAACTTGTCAGGAGTAAGCCACTTAACCTACAGTGGTAGATGTTATGCACCTATAGCCCAAGATAGAAAAACAATGCCTTTTTAGCAGTTGACATATCTCAAGATAGGACAAAGGACTTAGAGTCAAGGAAAATTAAAGGGGCGATGGATGAGAAGGAAGCCACCAAGTTTTTGATGAACCATAGTGAGCAAACAACCATAAGATATGTCAAAAACTTGGTTTTTGGTCAGCTGAGCAAACAACCAACTAAGATCTCTATGTTATCCCTATTTCTTAACTTAGAAGTTCATTGAAATGCATTGCTAAAAGTGTTGAATAAGGCATATGCCACCGAACATTTCAATAGACAAATTAGATCGTCTGGTGAACAATGTCACCTTGATAACTATATCTCATTCACTGATGACGAGATCCCACCTATGGGTAGGGGTAGCTACAAAGCCCTACATATCACCACTCACTACAAAGGCCACAATCTGCCAAAGGTTCTCATAGAAAATGGCTCTGCCCCTAATATCATGCCCTAGTCACCTTGAACTATTGATGCATCCTATATCAAGCACAGCTACATAGTAGTGTGGGTGTTTGATAGAACTTGTCGTAGAGTCACCAGAAAGATCATTATTCCACTTCTAATAGGTCCATGCCCCTACGAGGTTGATTTTAAGTAATAAATATTGTTCCATCCTATAATTATCTGCTCATGAGGCCTTGGATATGTTCTACTAGGGGAATACCATCATCTTTGCATCAGCTGTTAAAACTCATGATCAAAGGTAACATAGTCAGTATTGGGGTCGAAAGGAAATGATAGCTGCCATTTCCACTAATGACATTTACGTTGAGCCAAATGAGGATGCACCAGAGCCATTCTTCCACTTACTTGAGTTTATCAATGCTACATTAGTAGAAGAAGGCTTGCCAATAATTAAGCCTTAGTTTCAAGAAATACCTCTATGGATTTGAAGTTAAATATTGGTAAGTGTTGTTAAGCCAAAAAAGGGCTTGGTAAAAATCTATAAGGTATAGCAAGCTTTAAAGGTCATTAGCCAAGTTGATAAGAAAGGCATAAGGTTTAAGCACAACATACAGTACAAGAAACAATAAGTCAAAAAGGCTAGGGATCAAGATTGGCTCATCTTTTAGGTTAAAAATTAAGCCTAGAATCGATTATCTTCCCAAGAATCCATGAGACTTTTCAATCAAAAGGACTCATGGATTTAGCATTAAGAAATAAAAGCTAAAAATGTCCTGGTCATTTTAAATCAGGCATTCTGCAACCTTTATGTCCATGCCACTAATGATCAGCTAAGACTATCAAAGCTAGACAATAAAACCTATCACCATCCTTTAGATGGTTCTTAACAATAGGGCTATGTTAGAAACCCTTGTGCTTTTTAAGTCTACTTTTTTGTAATGCCAAGAATTAAAAGCCTACTTGCTTCTACCTAATAATAGCATGTAGGGATCCTATGTAATAAGCATCTTTTATCAAACATTATCAATAAAAATAACTTTTTCATAAAGTATTTCATTTTTTTCTACCTATCTTTATTCCTTGCCTTTATTCAAATTCTTTATGCATACTTTTATCTATAAGTGACATGGATGTTTTTAATAAGCTTCCACAGATCAATTTTGGACAGTTAATCTATACTGGTGAAGTTCATTTAGATGAAGATTTCAAATAGAGTTTCATGCCACTGGATTTGTAAGTCATGCATGAAGAAAAACTAATTTTGACCCATGAGGAGCCAATTGAAGTCATAAATTTAGGGACTAAAGAAGAGGAAAAGAGGTCAAGATCAAAACTTCAATAAAACCCTCTATAAGAACCAAACTAATAAACCTTCTTTAAGAGTACTGAGACATATATGCCTAGTCATATCAAGACATGCTTGGACTAGACACTGACATTATGGTCCACAAGCTTCCCCTCAAACTTGAATGCAAACCCACCTAGAAAAAGTTAAGGAGGATTAAACGAAAAATGTTCTTTAAGATTAAGGAAGAAGTCAAGAAATAATATGAGGTAGGATTCTTTAAGATAGCCAAATATTCATAATGGCTTGCTAATATTTCCAATCCACAAGGAAAATTACAAAGTACAGATATGCATTGATTATCAAGATTTGAATCAGGTTAGTTCAAAACATAATTTCTCATTACCCTATACCGATATTTTGGTCAACAACACTGCTAAGAACTCTTTATTCTCTTTCATGGATGGTTCTTGGGTTATAATCAGATAAAGACATGGTGAAAACTACCTTTATAATGATGTAAGGCACATTTTACTATAGAGTCATGCTTTTCAGGCTTAAATACGCAGGGGCAATGTATCAAAAGGCCATGGTAACACTAATCGATGACTTAATGCACAAAGAGATTAAAATTTAGGTAGATGATATAATATCCAAATTAATAGAGAAGACGAGCATGTCTCCAACCTTTAGAACCTCTTTAAATCGCTATGAAATTTCAGCTAAAGTTGAACATTGCCAAATGTACCTTCGGTGTCACGTCCAAAAACCTAGGTAAAGTCAAGGCTACTCAAAAGTTGTCACCAATTCGAACCCCAAAGATGGTGAAAAGTTTCATAGGGAGGCTAAATTATGTCTCCATATTCATATCGTAGCTCACTGATAAATATTACCCAATCTGACTTCTCCAAAAACAAAACCCCAAGGAATGGAATGAAAAATGTTAAGAACACTTCAACAAAGTCAAACACTACCAATTAAACTCACCAATACTAGTACTGCTAGTTCTTAATTGACTTTTAATCCTCTGTTTATCTATCTTCAAAAAATCTAAGGGTTATGTGCTCAGATAACACGACGAGTTAGGAAAGAAAAAGCAATTTATTTAATACTTAAGTAAAAAATTCGTGGAGTATGAGAATAACTACCCCATAATGGAAAAGTTATGTTGTGCTTTAGCTTGGAATTCTTAGAGAGTTGGGTATTACATGTTATTTCACACCACATGACTAATTGTAAAGCTCAATCTAATTAGGCATCAATGTAAATCCCATATACTGTCAGGAAGATGAGCCAGTGGCAAGTTTTGCTTTTTGAATACAACGTCGTCTATTTCAACCAAAAAGCCATTAAGGGTAGTGCGATAGCAAATTTTTTGGCAACCTAAGCAATGAGTGACTATGAACCATTAAACTTCTATTTCCCTGATAAAGACTTGATGTGCATAACCAAAGGAAAAGAAACCCTTAGTCACGATCAATATTAGATTATGTCTTTTAAGGGGCTTCAAATGCTATAAGACATGGAATAAGGGCAATATTAATTTCACCTGACAGAAGTCATTATCCTTTTATAGCTAGATTGAACTTTGATTGCACCAATAACATAGTGGAGTATGAAGCTTGTGTCACAAGGCTCTAAGCGACAATCAAGAAAAATGTTAAAACTTTATAGGTTTTAGGGGATTCGTCGCTAGTCATCTATTAACTAAAAAGGGAATAGTAAACTTTCGACCCTAAACTAATCTTGAAACATAAGAAAGAATTTGAAGATGTCAGTTTTGATGACCTATCTCAAGAAGAAAACCAAATAGCTGATGCCTTAGCTACGTTATCATCCATGTTCAAAGTTAGGAATTAGATGTTGTTCCTATTCAGTGACCATTTATACAACCCTTACATATTTTCAAAACATTAAAGAAGAGAGGGATGGCCTACCATGATATCATGGCATCTTTCACTACATTAAGGATCAATAATACCCCAAACATGCCATGAGAATAACGAAAGGACCATAAAAAGAATGGCTATGGGATTCATTCTAGATAGGCAAATCTTACAAAAAAAAAGTCAAGATCAAGTGCAACTTATATGTATAAATATCTAAAAGCCAAAAGAATCTTGGAAGAAGTTCATGAAAAGATCTACAACACTTACTAATGGACGTCGGATGGCTAAATAGGTATCGAAATCTGACTTTTATTGCTTACCTCTAAAAAAAGACTATATCAGTAATGCCAAGAAATGTCATAAATGTCTAATCCATTTAGACAAGATTAACATCCTCCCTTTACCACTCCATGTCATGAGAGCCCTGTGGCCTTTTTGTATGTGGGGCAAGGATATGATTAGGCCCATCACCCCCAAGGCTTTCAATGGACACCGAATCATCCTAGTGGCGATCGACTACTTCACTAAATGGGTAAAGGCAACCTCATATGCAAATGTCACTAAATCAATTATACACAGTTCATGAAGCAAAATCTCATCCATTGATATAGGCTTCCTAAACAAATCATCACAAACAATGCTTGCAGCTTGAAGAACAACATGATGCAAGTAATATGCTCTCCATTCAAAATCCAGTATCATAACTCGATGCCATACTGTCTGAAAATGAATAAGGCAATCGAAGCAATCAACAAGAACATCAAGAGGATAGTCAAAAAAATGGTTAAGGCTTACAAAGATTGGCATGAAAAGCTACCTTTCATATTTCAAGCATATTAAACTTAAATCTAGACTTTCATGGCTGCCACCTTATTTTCCTTTGTCTATGGGATGGAAACCGCCTTGCATATCAAATTTGAGATCCTCTCTCTAAGAGTTTTAATGAAGGCTAAACTTGAAGAAACTGTATAGATCAGGAACAGACATAATCAACTAAATATTATCAAAGAAAAATGAATGATAGCAAATTGCCTTATGATTAGCTAAATGTATCAAAAGAAGATGATAAAGGCCATGACAACAAGGTCTACCCTCCTAGTTTTTTTAAGGTGAACTAGTGCTCATGAAAATCACTTCAACCCATAAAGATACCTAAGGCAAGTAGACCTCTAATTAGGGACCTTATGTTGTGAAATAAGTTTTCACCGAAAAAGCCCTTACCCTAATAGAAATGGATGGCAACATCTTACCTAATCCAGTCAATTCAAACTTTATCAAGAAATGTTATGCTTAAAGGATGAAAACCTAAAAGGGCATTCTTTGAAAAAAAAAGAGCCAAGAATAAAAAATAAAAAAAAAACCAACAGAAAGTAAAAATAGGTTTTTGGATAAAAACCTGAAAAGGGCATTTGGACAATCAACCGACTTGTGTTGAAAACCCAAAAAAGTGGCTTAATAAAAACTGCCTTTGACCAAACCTAAACACAATCAGATTCCATGTGAGTACTTGTCAAAAAAACCTTAATCCAATTCACGACCAAATCCTGGCCATGCCAAATTAAATCCCATTCGACTTTACCCTTGACTAAATACCAAATGAAAGCCAAACCTTACCTAAACTTAACCTGAGTCTAGAGGGTTAAAGAAGTAAACATTCAACTTGGGGGCAATTACAAAATGTCATGAGGCAATCTTAAAGGTTTTTAGAAGATCAGTCATGTTAGGCATGTTGATCGTTCAAGAAAAATCTTGAGAATCATCACATAAACTTTCATGTCATGATTGTAAAAGGCATCAATTGCCCAAAAAATCACTTTATTTTCATTATACCTTTCTTGTCAAATGTAAACCAAATTGAATCATCTTCTTATCATGAATGACATATCACTATGTTTCTTTTAACCCTTATGCATTACATCTAGATTGCATTACATTGAAATTTAATTGTTAATATTGGATAATGGAATAAAATTCTCATCAAAATTTCTAAATATTACATTGAAATGATGAAAAGAGCGTAAAGAGTTTTGTTCATGCCTTAAGTGTCAAGACCATGAATTGTTTACATCTGACACATACCAATCGTGATCATACATTAGACAATTCCCAGTTTCCCAAAGTCTCCAACCAAGCCAACCTCATATACACTAGTTAAAAGTCCTGTCAAGGCTCAACCACTAACACATCCAGTTAAGATGCACCAATAGCCAAGCCAAAGTCATTAGTCCTCAAGTAGTTAATAAAACTAGTTAAACTTATCAAAAAAGAATGTCACATATCCCAAAACAAGAAATACAAATCCTCAAATTATTGAAAAAGTGATCAAACTTCTTGAGTTAATAAGCATGATCATCCAAAAAGAATTATGATCTCAAAGCCCATCAAGTCTTAAGTCAACACCTTAAATTATGGCATCAAAGAAATAGTTGTCAGAGCTCCTAATTAAAAAGATAACTTGCAATGTCTATTCCTATGTTAGACCTTATGTTATGATTATATAGTTATATCATCAAGAGCGGTGTACTTGCATCATTATTATGCATTCATATTGCCATCACATAATATCAATTTATTAGCATCATGTTAAGCAAAATTTGTCGAACCTCAAAGAACTTCTTGGTAAGAATCTTTGGTATCAAAAAATTGGCAAATCAGAGGGTCACTTAGATAAAAACCTTATCTCTTTAAACTATCATATTAAGAGAGTTAGGCCCAGTAATGTTAGTAGGTCAAGTTAGGGTGATTAGCCCACGTCTAGAAAGTTAACCTCGAGGACTTCAATAGGTAGGGGTGAATGGTAGTCAGTCAGGAACCCATGTCAAGAACTTTTGTCAAGAATGTCTGTTAGGAACCCCTATCATGAACCTTTGTCAAGAGATCCTTTCTAAATCAGATGTTGCTAACACACCATGACCTGGCTTATTGGCATCTTTTTTAAGAACTTTTGTCAAGAATGTCTATCAAGAACCCTTTTCATGAACTTCTATCAAGAAATCTTTGCAAAGTCCAATATTGCTAGAATGTCATGCTCTGACTTATTAGTATCTTTGTCATAAGCCTTTGCAATAAATTTTGTCAAGAATCTCTCTCAAGAAATCCCTTTAAAATCTTATATTGTTAGAATACAATGATCTAGCTTATTGGCATCTTTGTTAAGAACCTTTGTCAAGAATGTTGTCAAGAATCTCTATCAAGAAATCCCTTCAAAGTTTAATATTGCTAGAATCACATGATCTGGCTTATGGGCATCTTCGTCGAAAACTTATTATCAAATTTTTTGTCAAGAATCTCTGTTAAGAACTTTTGTCAAGAAATCTTTTCAAAGTCCAATGTTATAGCCGTGATTTAGTGTGTTATTATTATTTTTAAGTCTAACATAAGGAGAGGTCGAGCCTAGAATCGTAGTCTAAGTTTTTCATCCAAAATTTCAAACTTTATCTTTTGCAAAGAAAACTTAGAATCATTACCAAAATATTGCTTTCATCCCAGCATTGTAGTGATTTTGGTCTTTTCTTTATAGGAACACAAGGCAGTGCTAAGCATTTTTTAGACAAAATGGTTTTTATTAGTCTTTGCCTTATTTCTGTTACCTCGCAATAGCCAAAAAAAGGCAGTTGTAGACACCCCATTTTGTATGGGCCATCATCCAAGGCATTAAAAGTTGTTATTTGAAGCACTATTGGGACCATATTTGGATAAGCATGGGTCAGTTATCCCATCATTCCTAGCTAATAAAAGGTGTCCAAGGAACCAAAAGTGCATAAAATTTGTATTTTCATCAATAACTACCGATATATGGCCTTTATGTATCGATGCAAGGCTTCCATGTCATTAAAACCTAAAAAACCATTGTTGGTATCGATAGAAAAGGCCATGTACTTGATACTTTATGGTATCGATATAAGAGGCTTTAGTATTGATACCAGGTTATTTTTAAGGTAAAATCATGATTTTAGGTCAATGTGTATCTATATAGGCTAAAGAGTATTGATACTCGGGAAAATGTTGTGCTTGGTATCGATACAAGGCTCACCATCTCAAGACTAGAAACCAAAAATGCCTCAAGTATTGGTACAAGGCTCTTTGTATCAATACTGGAAGGCTTTTGTATTGATACAAAGTCCTTTATATTGATAACACAAGGCAAAATTTGCTTATTTCATGCCATCTTCATACATTTTCACCGTAACATCAAAACATGAATTTGGTCATGATTTTGGCTTAAAAATCATCCAATCTTAGGCATAACTTCCTAAAAATAATGTGGACTTCATTTTTAGGCTCAAACAGTGGGTATTAACATTTTTAAATGATCTACTAAACTTGTCAAAAGGGTATTTCATGCTATAATATGGAGAAATAAAAGGCAAGCTTGACCTTTCTCACTATGCTAGCCCATGAATGGTTTGTTTCTATCAGCAACAATGTATATCAACCAATGAAATGCTAAAAAGTTGCTCTTTGCTATAATGAGTCACCATATTGTCTACTTCAAATGTTTTAATTATCCCACCTTTGCTACGTTTTTTATTATTGAGATTGAATCCTATATAAGATATGTTATGAGCCCAGCCAAAATGACTTTACACATATTTTTTAACTATGTCACCATAATTAAAAATTTTTTATTCATATAGCTTCCCTATTAGCCTTCTAAAAACCCTCCAAAACCATCACCCTTCCTCGCAAAACATCCTTCCATTGATATAACCTTTATGCTAATCCCTAGCCATCTTTTCTTGTTAAATATAGCAAGAAAAGATAAAAAGGTGAGCTATAAGTTCAAAACATTTTTTGCTCACCATTAACAATAAGATCTTCAAAAGCTTTTGGTTATATACTTCTTATCCTTTCTTATTTATTTTATTTTTATGTGCATTTTCATCACTCTAGTGAGCTCTAATATATTGACCATGACCTCATTTTAGGATTTTTCATGCATTTTCTGGGCTTGGATTTGGTGGACGTAGGATTGTAATGTATTATTGACCTTTTATCATGCTTCATCATTGCTATATATTGGTTCATCTTGATGATATATTTTGATGCTTTAATGAATTCTAGTAGTTTATTCTTCTTTGTCAAAGCATGTTTACATCATTTCCATTGCATATTCCTTGATGTCATTCATTGGTCTAACATCTCTATGCATTCTCATGCTTATCTCCTTACAAGTTATCATAATTATCATGCTTAAATGTTATTTTTGTGTACATGAACATGCCTTCCATATTTATTGTCATGAACATCATATTTAGTTCATCATGTATTTATGAAAATGCTTGTGTGTTGCTTGTCAAAAATCTATTTTCCTAAAACCCCAAAATAAGGCCATGTTAACCTTACTAAATGAAGATTAACATGGACTTAAGGTTTTTAATTCATTGGTCTTCTAATCTTAGGAGAAATCAAGTTTTCCATGTTTGGATTCAATGTTTTTTGAGGTTAAATGTTTTGTTTTCAAAAATAAAATGCTTCTTTTATGGTTTAAAGTTATTGGTGCCTGGATCTTTTTGCCTAAAGTCCTTATGTTTGTGACATAGTCAATGGACTATTTCATCTTCCTAAACTACTCTAAGATTATGTAAATGAGCTTATGAAGTGCATGTCACTCATCCCTTTCCGTCACGGACACTCGAATGTCCATGGCCTGGGTTTAGTCTTAAGAAATCCCAAAAAAAAAAGAAAACCTCAATTTGACCTAACAACAATGTCATGACTTGAAAAATCATTTCAAACTCTAAACCATTGTCATGAATTTTTTTTATATTTTCCATGAAAGGCTATTGAATTATATTTCCAAAGGTAACTTGTTTGCCTTTGGATTATTCCATAAAATTGAGTTAAGATTTTTTGAATTAACACTATTTGGAACCCTCTTTTGTATTCTTTTTAGGCCATTTTAGCCTACCAGATGATTTTTTTAAATTTTTTAGATTTTTTTCCTAAACATTTCATTAAATTCCCTTTTTAGAAAGGTATTTTTTACAATCTAACAATTCCATATGAGTTGGTAATGATTTTTCAAAATTTGTCATAAGCTTTCCTTTTCATATGCTGTTAGCGTTATGTCTAACCTAACTTTAAAAATTATTTCCACCCAAAATGTATTCTTTTAAGATTTTTGGAATATTTTAACATTAAACTTTGTCAAGTCAATGGTACTCAGCCTGACCCCTAAAACCTCCAAATTTACCAAAATAAAATTAGAAAAGGGATAGAGTGATGTTGTCCCTTGTTTCTGGCAATAATCAAATAATTGATTTTTTTCAAATACCTACTTTGAGGCATTTGAATCTCTATAAGTGGTCTCAATTAGCCTCTTGGAGTCAAATTATGTGTATCAACCCGGTAGGCCCGAATCAAGGCACAAGAAATCTTTGTCATGCCACTTTTATTTTTATCAATTTTTTAACAAAAATAACCTATTTTGTGAAGAATTATTGAAAATGTCACCTTGTGAGGAAATTGTCAAACTTTTTTTAGTTTAAGGCTTTTGAACCTATCTTTTCAAAAATAACCAAAATATCCACCTATGAGGATACTCCAACCTCATTTTCTAAGGGGTACTATAACCTCCCCTTTTTTCAAAAATCATCAAGATTGAGATTTTCTATCTCTTGGACCTTTTCAAACTTTGCAAAATTCAAACGTGATTTTCATGCCTCTTGCATCAAATGGATCCAAATGCGTCTTAAAATTGTCAACTTGGTTACCTCTAGATAATTGATGAGAAGTGCAAGATATATTCCAATCACCCTTCCTCTTTCTCTTTTGTTGTTGTTTTGTGTGATCTATTTTATATGATATTATCTTATTTTATTATCTTAGTAACATGCTTCCTTTCTAATGGTCATCTTGCATCTATATTTTTAAAATTATTTTTAAAAAAGTTATAAAGCAATGTTTCACATTGATATCTCTCCAGTTATTGACATGAAATATCTGATTTTCAAAAATTAAATTTGAAGAATATTTTAGTGAAAAAACCTTATGCTTCGCTTTTTTTAAGAGCACATGTGTGATTTAAATTTTGATCTAAAACCTGCATTTATTTTAGTCAAATTCATGTAGTAAAAGGGGATTATACCAAATAATGACATGTCAAAACCAAAGAAACCAAAACTAAGTTAAAACAATGCTGGAAGATATTAATTTTGGACGTCATACAAAGATTTGTACCTCTTTGCACATAACCAAATCTGGAACCTAACCATTGAATCTTTGGATCACACAGGTTATGGAATCGATATTTTAAGTTTTGTAACTTGGAATATCGATTTCAATCGGCATCTGATCATGCCTAGCTTTAAATGATAGGTGGCAACTCTGAGCATTGGCCACTTTATGGTGGCCATCCAAGACCGGTCAGATGGCAATTTGTTTGACAGTCTCCCTATGATAAAGGGATGAGAACCTGCACTTTTTTACTTCCATCACATCAAAACAAAAGAGTCTCAATCAAGAAGACACTTTCTTATTTAGAAAAATACTTTTAAGTCATGCATGCTCCCTTTCACGTTAAATGATGGGCATTGTGCCGACACAAGGTATTGACAATACACAAAGACTAGCATATGCTGAGCCTCTATATATTAAATATGTATAATTCTTTGATCTTATAGAAGTTGAAGTATTTGAAATAACAAGTTCACTAAACATGGCTAGAATAAGAACTCCATCTGGTATAAGTCACTTAAGTGTCTACGAAAAATGTTCTAATTTGCCAGTTATGTATACTAGTCCTTAGACTTGTGATACTAGGTCATCTTGTATATGGAGCATCATACCTAAAGATTAGCAAGGACGAGTCCATAGTGGACAGATACCAAAGATGAATAAGTGATCTATAGAGAGGATTCACCACTCTGAGTGATGTTACAGACAAATCTTGAATGCTCTTGACTATGGTTAATTGGAATAAAGTTATTGGCCAGAGCATAACAAACTATGAGGAATAGTTTCTTGTAGATTCAAAATCATTAACCATTAGTTGCAAGGTCTAACATGGATATTGCACCATGCTCATCCTCAACCTAGAATTCTGGTGAAATGAGTAGTACACTGATAAGCTGGTTACTGAAAGGTTTTAAAGAAGTCATGCTTCATTCTGTCAATATTTCGGTGGTCATGATGGATTGCTAAATCCCACTTATGATCTATGAATATGATTAATTAGATCATTTACGTTCATTGCCAACATGTAGAAATATAACAAGTCATACAACGGTATTTAATATGACAAATTTTTTGAATTAAATATGGTATTTAATTAAGTTAGACTTAATTGAATAAAAGAGAAATTGAAGAAAACTTGATTGAATAAGTTTAATTAAGAATGATTTAAAACATGAATTAGATTTGTGAAATCTATTTAGAGATGTCTTAACATGATAAAAAAGTCTTATCAAGAAAATATCCAAGTGTAAACATGGCTTTAAGGATAAATATTAAATAAGCTAAATATTTGTATTTAGAAATTACATATGTTAATTGATAATTATTTGATATTATTCGCATAAAGTAAAAAATTATTTTACTTGGGTTAGAAATTTAATTGTGGATTAAATTATCTAATATATAAATTTTAGGGTTTGGGCTAAAAGCTTTAAATTAGCAAGATAAGGGAGTTTAGTTGTGAACTTATCCAAGTTGCACTTGCTAAAGGGCTTGGAGCATGATGTAGCCTTCCTTTGTGTGCTATTAGGCTTCATGTGACTGCTAAGGCTCAATCTTAGACCAGCTAGTTAAAAATAATTTTAATTAGGCTCCAAGTAATATTAAAAGTGGCTCTACTTATAAGGTTTATTTCTAATAAGTCCAATTCATTCATCAAGCATCTAAACCTAGTCAAAAAGGCCTATAAATATAATATTAAGTCTTTTTTGGAGTAAATTGGCTATTAGAAAACACTAGGTGAAGAAACCTAGAACTCCTACTAAGCTATTGTACTAACCCCTTGCTTCATTGAGCAAAGATTTGCACAAACCAAGGTTTCAAGTTATCAAGAAATATTTTTTATCGCTTCAAAGATAGAAATCAATCTTCTATCTTAGTTGAATTGATCAAAATAAAAAATTATAATTTTTGGATTTAGTTTCTTCTACCTGTGCAAAATAACCATCTCCCTAAGAACTAGTTTTTCTCTTTTTTGCACCAAAGGTAGTGAATGATTCTCGGATCTTCTAGGATTTGAACCTATTGGTAAATTATCTTTTGGTTATGGCTTTAGAATCAATCTGGCTAACACTAAAGAACCATCGAGCTATGAAAGTTTCAACTGCTGTCTATGTGGATCATTATTAAAGGCAGGGCAATTGAACTGCCTATGGTTTTGGATTACCTCTCAAAAAGCCTGCTTATTCAGATTTAGGAATTTTTTTGATCTACTAAACTCAAGATTACGATATCTTTGAGTTAGGTAATCTATAATCATATCATTGATTAAATTTAGATTTATTTCAATTATATTTACCATATGTAAAACCCCACTTAACAGATCTATAGGGAAGTCCAACTTTTTCTATGTTTATTGTTTCTACTATTTATATCATGTTTATTATAAATTTTTAAAAGCTATCTTTGCATGAAGCTAGACTTTATTAGGGATATGAATTTCTAAATTGGTTGAAATCTATAGTGCTCATTTTGTATGCTAGGTTTGGCCATTATAGATAAACGACATCATTAAATGAAATTAATTAAGCTAAAAGAGTTTCACCTTTGCAAATAATTTGTGATTAATCAGAACTCTCCATTTTAGGATAGATTGAATTTGGCTAAGGGGACTAAGGTAGGGTAATGCCTAGAATTTTAGTGGTAGAGTGGGACATTTTTAAAGTGAACAGAATGAAGAGAAATATTTCTCTCAAGTTTTCTAAGAGCTACTGCCCAATAGACAGAAAATTCCTATTATTACCACTTATTCTTCCTTCTCATTGCACCATTCTTCCATTCTTTTGAGAGGAAACATTATCTAAGAAATGTTCACTATTTGAATGAAAGAAAAAATAGATTGTAGTCATCTTTTGGTTAAGACTCATTGAGTCTTCTGGCTAGCATCGGAAAACCACTGATCCTTGAAAATGCTCTCATTATCATCTGTGTTGATCACTACTGGAGGTAAGACAAGCTTGTCTGTCACCATATGCCTACCTTTAAAACTTCAGACCATCCAAAGACCTTAGCACACTTAACTTAAAAATGTACGATATTGATGGTGGTCAAGCCTTAAGTTATCTTATGACCGAGATTTGGATAGGCATAGTAATATAATATGGAGAGAGACTATCGAATGAATCAGTCATCTAACTAGTCTCAAATGGCCACCATGAAGTGGCCAAAAACTTGGCGTCAGCACTGATCATTTAGTCTGCTTATCCAACTAGTCTCGAATGGCCCCCACGAAGTGGCCATAAACTTGGAGTCATCACCAATCATTTCAGACTAGGTAGGATTGGATGCCTATTGAAAATAAAATTTCGAGTTACAAGACTTAAAAATATCAATTTCAAGGCTTACAAAGCCCAAAGATTCATTGGTTTGGTTCGAGAGTTGGTTAGCATGGGAAAGGATTAGCACCCCCACGATGCCCTAAATTAGTACCTATTAACTATGTCTTACTTCAGTTTCGACTTAAATGGTTCCATTTGGTCATTATTTAGATATAATCCCTTTTAATGCATGAACTTTTGTGGAAATGTAAATTTCGATTTTCAAAGATAATTTGACATCAGCTATGCAACATATTAATGTAGGGAACATAGAGATTTTTGGAGAAAGTAAGTTCTAGATTGAATTTTAAAAATTTGGATATTTCATGTCAAGTACTCAAGAGATACCAACACAGAATATCATTTTGCAATTTTTAAAAAATGATTTTTTTAAAACATGATTACACAAAGGCCTCTAAAAAGGGGAAACATGTTAGTAAAATGAAAAAATAATAAAATTGCATAAAAATAAGCACACAGAAACATAGAAAAAAGAAAGGATGATTGGAATGTATCTTGTGATTATCTTCAATTATTAAAGAATAACTGGTACAACAATTTTGAGACTTGGATGGATTTGATGGTACTTCAAGGATAGAAAAAGAAGTTTTGATTGATAAGCCTAGAAATGTTCAAGAGAGAATTTAGATTTTAATTAAATTTAAAAAAATAGGGTTAGAGTATCCCCTCAAAGTGGCAAGTTTAAAGTATCCCCAAAGAAAAAATTTAAGAGAAAATTTGAGTTTTTAATGGAAAAAAGGGGTTAAAGTATCCCCACAAAGTGTGAAGGTTAAAGTATTCCCAAGACTAAAATTTTGATATTTTGAGAAAATAAAAAAGAAATTCGTGTTTTTAGTAAAAAATAAGGTTAAAGTATCCCTTCAAAAAGTGGGTTTGGAGTATCCTTAAAAATTTTAATTTTTGGTATATTTAAAAGGGGTTAGGTTAGAAAAGAAATTTGAATTTTAAAGGAAAAGCGAGGTTAGAGTTTCCCTTTAGAAAAACAAAGTTGGAATGCCTCTATTGGAAAAAAATTTTATATTTATAAAGGAAATAGATATTTTGTATAAGAGATATTTCGTAAGCTGAACCTGAAGCTTGAAAGAGAAGTTATTTTCATGTTTTAGCCCTGATCTGAGTTTAAAGGTTTGTGTTATGGTACGTGACTCCATGAGAAATTGATTGGATGCATTTCAAGACATTCGAACATCCCAACAAAAGTGGTTTGAGAAATTAAATTTATGTTGAACTCAAAATAGGGGAAAACATCACATAGTTCCCATTCTTGAATTTATTCCAAGCTTATTTGAAGGCTTAGGAGGTGAGGAAGGTACTATTGGAAAGGTGACTTAATGGGGTTTAATGTAAAAATATTCCTAAAATTCTAGAAAAAGGTTTTCTATGCGGAATTAATTTGCAAAATTGGGTTTATTTTAACACTGGCAGTGTCTGCAGGGGAAAGGGCGCGACGAGCTTTGAAAAATCATTTTGGGCTCATTTGGAATCATTATATCATAAATGGTACCTTACTGGAAAAAGAATTTTGCAAACTTTCTAGGCAAAATATTTAAAAATTTTGGAGAAATCATTTGATGAGCCAAAATGGCCCAAACAAAGCATAATATTCTAATTTTAAGGGTTTCAGACAGCAAAGAATGATCTAAGGGCAAATAAGATATTGTTGGAAATGTATCTCATGCCCTTTAAGGAAAAAATATCAACAAATTCTACAAAAATCATTTATGATTTTAAAAATAATTTTTCAAACTCAGACTATAGTGTAGCCAAAGCAAAATAGGGGGATTATTCAACTTTCAATTTTTTTAGGCAATCGATCGAGTTATGGATGACTGAACGTCCACCACATAGGGACTAGATAAACATGGGCATAACGAGTTCATTTCATAGTCCTGGAGTAGTTCAGGATGATGAAAAAACCCATTAACCATGCCATCATGGAGGTGCTAAAACTAAAAATCAAGGATTAGTATATATGTTCCACCAAAGAGGAATTTTGTTTGAAAAAAAGTAGCATCTTTAAACTCATTTTACCATGATCTAGATCTAAAATGTTTAATGTATCCCCAAGATTGAAAGACCAATATGATAAAACCTTAAATCCATGCTAATCTCTATCTATTGGAGGTAGCATAAACTTAACTTGGGGATTTCTTTTAAAAAATTAATTTTTAGTAAACAAGCATGCATTTTAACAGGAGTAACATGAACAAAATATAACATGCACAAAGATGAATTGGAACTAAACATGCAAACACATAAAGGTGACATTTGGACATGGAAGTGGGTGAAAAAATGCAAAAAGATAATAAATAAGATGCCTGGAAATGAAATGAACATGTTTAAGCAAAGGAAAACATGCTAAAGTTTTCAAACAGCATTTTTATGGCGTGAGACTCCTTAAAATACAAGAAAATGCATGAACATACTCATTGCATGTTATGAGCATTTAAATATGAGATGAATATGTGAATATGAAAGGAACATGGCACAAAATGCATGAACAGAGGCTATGATAATGATGAAAATGAAGCATGGCATGTTTACATATCCAAACAGCATCAAGGTGTCAAGAGGTTCATCAAGATCCTAAGATGCCACAACCAAGATAACAATATTGCATGAGAGTCCTAGGATAGTCAAGGTAGCATAAAAAGCTCACTAAAATGATGTAGATAAAAAAACAGAAATGTATGGAACATGGTAGAAAATATACCAAAAAAGTTTAAACTCTTATCTCTTCTGAAAGTAGTGACTTTAAGCTCAATTCCTTCCCTTTTTATGCTATATATGGCAAGAAAAGGATGAAAGAAAAAGCTTTTTGGTAATATTGTTGATGGTTAGGTGTTTTGAGGATGAAAGTATGAAAGGTTGATTTTTTAAAAGTTTTCTAGTGGTGGTTTGGGGGAACTACGGGAATGAAAGAAGACTGAGGGTGAAAGGCAATAAAACAGTTTTGGGAGAGTTTTTGGGACTAAATATTGTTAGGGGATTCTTGGGAATGGTTGGAAGAGTCCCTCTGCTGAACCAACTTTGCCTTTTTTAAACTCAAGGTTCAGCCAATGCTTTTGGGAGACAAGGTAAGGGCATTTCTTATCTTTCATTCATGCATTAGGTGACATCACCAGCTACTATGCTCAGCTAACCTTCTTTCCATTGGTTTTGCCATGCAGAGCAATGGGTAAAAAGGCTACAAAAGCTCGTAATCAAAGATATGCCTGGCATGCCCACTTACAACCAAATTTTCATGAAAGTGACCCTTGTCATTGGCTATTTAGGCTCTAAAAATTTATTTAAATTTGAGTTTATCAAGAAATCACAAGAAAAGCACTTTGAATTGTTGATTTATCACCAGAAATGGTTTAAAAACAATAGTTCATTATCTACTAGCTTTTTTCATTATAATATTCCCTCTGAGAGTAATTAGTATTTATCAAATATGTTCCTATCTAATGGAAGGCTATTGGATCAAATGACAAAGACATTATTGAGAAAAATATGGCTTTTCCATGATGAAACAAAAATTGGATTCATGTAAAAGGAGAAAGTTTTCCCATTACTTAGCCAGAAAGATATGTGGCCATAAAATAAGGATTAAGTGGAATAGGCACAAGGTCGAGGTCTGCAATGAATTATGACAATTCATTGGTGCAAAAAATTGTTTGAATCAAATTTTTGAAGGTTAAAATATGGTCTGAATAGGGCAAAATTGACTTGGTGTTTTAATACAAAACATGTTGTATCAATACATAAGGCAATTTTTACCTATAAGTGTCGATAGAATAAGGTGTATACCGATACTAAAAGCAAAAATTGTTTCTAGCCTCAAGACTTAGATGCCTGCATTGACACTCCTTGGATTTGTATCGATACTCATGCTTCTATATCATTTTGCCAAAAATCATAACTTTAACTATTACCAAGGTCTGTATCAATATAAACATGCTATGTATCGATACCACCCCTTAGGCATTGATACCAAACCCTTTTGTATGGATACTACATGCGAAAATTCAAGTTTTTGGCAACATAAAAGCCTCCTATCAATACCTATGCACCAATACATATGCTATGTGTCAATGCTGTTGCTTTTTTAAAATTTTTCACCTAGCGCCGTGTTGCCTCTAGTTTTTATTTTTTATTTTCTAATTCTACCATCTTTCAATTATGTCCTAGGATGACAAAAGTTGGCCTAGACAAAATGAAGTGTCTACACTGCTACTTGTGACCTTATGGATTCGATTAGAGACTATAGTTCCCCTCTTCAATACTATTTCAGTGTTTAATATTTTCGCTACCTATTTAATACTATTTTCTAAATTTTTAAATGCTATTATTGCATGAGGTGAAACTTTACTAGGAATACGAACTCCCTTCAGTGGTATCAGAGCCTATAGAGTGCATATTACGTGTAGTACATATAGTCTAGTTCATGGTAATTGATATTATGATGTCGTGTGCATTGATCTCTAGGTTTCAACCACGTAATTTTTATAAAATTTTTCTTAATTTTGGATAGCATGCTAAATGAGTATATTAATCATTATTAAATTATTTAGATTATTAAAAATTGTTTTGGATCGATTGAGATTAAATATGCATCAAAATGTTAAAAACTGATGTTGTCTAGCCCACCTAGTAAGTGATCATTAGGGTAATTTTTTGATTTTTTTCTTTGCAGTAAGAATTAATTTTTGAAGTATTTTATATTCTAGTTTTTCAATATATTATTTACAAAAATTAATTTTAAATTATTTAAATTTATTTTGACTTAAAGACAGTTAATTTTGCCTTTAGTGTGTAGAAATCTTAATGTTAGAATTTTTGACAACTTTGGAGGATCTATTAAGCCTAATGCAGCTAGAAATCCTCGTGAAATTGTTCCATGGATTGGTTGCCTTTAGGAGAGCAAGTGATTTGTATGAGATTCAATTTTGGGACTAATTTAATTGCTAGATTCTATGGCAATGTTGTCGCACTTGGTTCATTACAAAAACGTGCCTATGAATGGCAATTTGTTTTCGTTTCAATAGCAGCTATGGGTTGGTCTTTTAGGAGCACCAAATGAATGCTTCCAGCACCTAAAATTGTCCCTAACAATCCTCCAAAGGTGGCAATCGAAGGTCATTCACATGGCCAAAAAGATTGATTATATTGGGGACACAAATCATTAAAGTCTAACTTCGTTGGGACTAGTATTCTAGTGGAAGTAAATACCTAAAAATTGGGAATTTGATTCCTAAAATTTAGTTGTTAATTCTAGTTGGATTAGATAATTGTTATCTAGTGGATGAAATTCCTAGAAGCTAGGAGTGATTACTGAAATTGGAAGGTTTTAAGACAACGTAGTTTCATAAAATAGACATTTTGGTAAAGAACTAAAACTTAGAAACGGATTTTTATAAATTGTTTATTCACCATGATTTAATTCTTAAAATGTCAATTTAGGAAACAGTAAAAGCATGCAATGAAGTGTTTGTCCATGTTAAGAAAAATCACCTAAAAGTCAGGTAAGATTCTGTTTTAAGACAACTATCCTAAAAGATTAAGGATTAGGTTAAACTTGTTTAATCTTTTAGGCGATTCTTACAGATGCTTTGTTAAATGTAATAAACTTGTTCATATATATTTTTACATTAAATGCCTATGATTACCATGTGATATTTGCTATACAATGTTGTGCTATATGTAGACACCCCATTTTGTCCAAGCCATCATTTAAGACATTGGAGGTCATCATCTTGGACATCTTTGGAGTTATGAATAAGCAAGGTCAATTTCCCATCATTTTTGACCAAAGTGAAGTAATTCAGAGAGCCCGAAGGTACATGCAAGTCATATTGATGTGTAAGCTCTCACATTACTAAAAATTTAGATTTTCACATAAAGTATCGATACAAGAGGTTTAGTATCAAGACCTAAGGTGTAGTATCGAGACTTAGCACATTTGTATTAATACAGGCCTTGCAAGTAGCTAAAATCATGATTTTGTGCCAAATCTATCGATACTCAAGTAAGAGTATCGATACAAGCACATATAGTATCGATACATGCCTCTAAGTCTCGACATTGGAAACATTTTTTGCTCTTAGTATCGATGCATGCTACATTGTATGAGGTACATGCACCAAAACCCCATAATACCGTTGGTTTTTGCATTTTTTGTCTTCATATTTCCATGGCTATATATGCCAACTTTGACTCAGCTAATTAAAAAACCCTTTTGAAAGGAAAAAAACCCTACTACACGTACATTCTTAATAGAAAACACTCACTTTCATACATTTTCTCAATATTACTCAGCCATCAAAAAAACAAAAACCCTTATCCATTCCTATATCTCCTTAAAAACCACCTCTAAAACCTCTTCTAAAACCTTATATTCCACTCATCTTTCCTTTCAAAACTCCCTTCCATCCATACCCTAACTAAAAAGCTCTTTTTTTTCATTACTTTATTGTTGTTAAATATCAAAAGAGGGAAAAAATGAGTTTAAAGTTATTGCTCAAAGAAAAAGGCTAAACTTGAAGCTTTTGGTATATTTTCTCCCTTGCTCTACTTATTTTCTTATTCTTTAACATTTACATCATTCTAGTGACCAATATATGTTACATGACCCTTTTAAAATTCTCATGCACTATTGTGGCCTTGGTTGTGGTAGTCTTAGGATTTTGATGATCCTCTTGACGCCTTGATCTTGTTTGGATGGTTAAACATGCCATGCTTTATTCTTATTATCAGAACAGCCCCTGTTCATGCATTTTTTGCCATGTTTCATCCACCTTCACATGTTCAACACATATTTGAATCTTTACCATAACATGTTTTGAACAGATTCATGCATTTTCTTGAATTTTGATAGGTTTCATGAAATAAAAAAGTCATCTTAAAAATTTCATCATGCTTTCTTTTAGTTAAACATGTTCATACCATCATAAATGTCTTGATTCTAGATGTCATTTATAGGGCTAATATTCTTGTGCATCTTACTTGTCATGACCTTACATTTTTGCCACATTTTCCTTAATAATTTTGCTTCTTGATTGCAAAAAATCTGATTTTAAAAAAAAAACCCAAGTTAAATCTATGTTACCTGTAATAAATGAAGAATAACACGGATTTATTGTTTCCCCAAAATTGGTCATCTAATATTGGGAATAAATCAAGTTTTCTATCTTTGGGTTCATGGTCAAATGAAGTTATGAGTTCTAGTTTCCATAATAAATAGTTTTTACTTGTTTTAAAGTGTTTAGGCCTTGATCTAAAGCTTAATGCCCACATTTGTGGTGTGATCAATGAGTTGTTTCATCATCCCAAACTACTCTAGGATTGTGAAATAATTTGTAATGCCCATGTCACTCTTTCCTTTCTATCATAGTCGTTCGAATGTCTTTGTCTTGAGTTTAGTCCTAAACAACCCAGAAATACCAAAAAAATTCCCCTGTTTTGCTTTAACAGCACTATGCTCACCAATAAAAAATTGATTTCAGGACCAAAAACATTTTTTGGAATTTTCTGATATCTTCATTGAAAGAATATTGAATTAGCTTTCTAATAATGCCTAATTTGCATCTAGACCATTCTAAATGAAGGAATTATGACATTTCAAACCTTTACTATCTGGAACCCTTAAAACCAGCGAACTACATCCAATTTTGGCCATTTCAGCCACCATACAATTATTTTGAATTTTTCAAATATTTTTCCTAGAAATTTTAGGAAATTCCCTTTCTTAAAAGGTATTTTTTACAATTTAGTGATACCGAATAAGTCTAGGATGATTTTCCAAATTCTAGGACACCTTTTCCCTGCATATGCTACCAGAGTCGAAATAAACCCAAATTTAAAAATTAATTCCACCTAGAAAGCAATTTCTAAAATTTTTGGAATATTTTTATATTAATCTTTGTCAAACTACCTTTCGAATGGCATGTTGTCCACCTTTTGAAACCAACAAATTTACTCAAACTAAATTCAAAAAGAGAGACAAAGCGATGCCATCCCCTATTTTTGAGAATTAAAATTTACCCAATTTCTTGGATTACCTTTATCAAGACGTTCGAACGTCTCAAAGTGTACCCGATTGACTCTCTGTAGAGTCACGTAACACAACATAAACCCTCTAGGCTCAGATCAAGGCTAAAACAAAAAAAAAAATTTATTCAAATTATTGGCTTTAATTTTCAAAATACCTCTTTAACTCAAAAATATTCCTTTACTCCATAAACATCAAAATTTTCATCAATGAGGATACTCTAACCCCACTTCTCTGAAGGGGTACTCTAACCTTGTTTTTCTTTCAAAACTTTAATTTTCTCTCTAATCAAAACCTTTTTTAAAAAAAATATAAAATTCTCACTTTTGGAGATACTCTAATCCTACTTTCCAAAGGAATACTCTAACCCTACTTTCCATTCAAAACTTAGATTTTCTCACTCTCGAATCTTTTCGAGCTTTCTAATTTAACATTTTTTAAATATAAAATCCTTAGGAGATACTGTAACCTTGCTCTTCGAGGGGAACTTCAAACCCATTTTTCATTTAGAATTTGAATTTTCTCTTTCCTAAAATTGCCCAAAAGGTCTCTTAATCAAAACCTTGTTTTGAACATATCCAAATCATCACCACTAGGGATATTCCAACCCTATCTTCTAAGTGGATACTCCAATCCCACTTTCGAATGAAAAACCAAAGATTTTCTCTCTGCTGGATATCCCCAGCCATTTTAATCAAAACTTCTTTTTCATACCTTAAGTTACCTCTAAATCCAAACACATCTCAACTTCGTCACTCTAGATATTCCTCAATAGTCAAAGACAATTACAAGATAAATTCCGATCATCCTTCTCCTTTTTTATGTTTTTGTGTATGATTTTTTATGATATTGTTATTTCTTTTTCATCGTACTAACACATTTCCCCTTCATAGTGACTCACATGCATTCATATTTTAAATATTGTTTTCAAAAATCATAAGGCATTATTCCGCGTTGGTATCTCTCTAGTGCCTAACATGGAATATTCAAATTTTTGAAATTTAATTGAGAGATTATTTTCATAAAAAAATCCCTATGTACTTCACATCTCTAGGGCACATAGGTGATATAAATTTTCTTTCAAAACATGGATTTATAATTTACAAAAATTTCATGCATTAAAGGGTATTATATCAAAATAATTATAAAGTGGAATTGATAAAATCAAAACTAAAGCAAGATATAGTTGGTAGGTACCGATTTCGAGCATTGTGGGGGGTCTAATCCTTCTCCACACATAACCAACTCTTGAACCAACCTATGTATCTCTGGACCATGTAGGCCTCGAAATAAATGTTTTGAGTTTTATAACCCAAACATTGTTTTCAATAGGTATCTAATCATGCCTAGCCCAAAATGATCAATGGTGACTCCAAATTTATAGCCACCTCATGGTAGCCTTTCAAAACTAGTATTGCAGACGATTCACCTAACAGTCTTTCTTCCTTTCATATTATGCCAAATTCAAATCTTGATCCAGGGATAACCCAAAGGCTCTAACCAACATAACCACACCATATAGGCCATTTTTATGTTGTGGCTTCTTTCTAATTGCGAAAAATGGTTATATCTTGGTGACTCCGCTAAAGACCTAGTTAGATAGTTAGGCCTATGACTAGCTATGTCTCGTTCGGTTCTTAGATTTTTTAGTTATAATCTCCTTTTATCTTTATATTCTAATTATTTTACCTTTCATAGTTTTATCTTATAATTGTCAAGGATTACTCTTTTCCCGATTAAATATCGATTTTAATAAGTATGGTAATATAAAGACAAAACAAAAGGTTTGATTGTTTCCTCGACACACCATGCACATACATTTGCATTAGATTCTCATCAAACTTTATGGTGAGGTTAACATCCCAATTATTAGGAGGAAGTGAGCCATCCACCTTTGTGAGTACCCCTTGTATAGGCATGGCAAGATCTTCTTATCTATGAATTAGCTATGTGTCTCATAAGTACACCTCTACATTTGTATAGGGAAATACATCCACTAGATCAAACATGTTCTGCCAAAACCATGATAGGCTTAGGATCATGGTGCTTTGGTTGTCCTTATTAGATGAAGAAGCAATTCAGGTACCAATTTAGGCATCAACTTAAACTCATATAGTGAACTTTATGAACCAAACCATGTTGAACCATACCAGAGCACTATTAGAATAACCAAGAAAATAAGGTCACTTCAGTAAACACTTCTTACATTTACTCCTATACACCATGGTTACGTAAGTGATGATGGACAAACATTATTATCCATATTTGTCATTTTATTTTATGATCATTTTTAGGGCATGCTATTATGCTTAATGGGTAACCCTCTTCAATAAATCAGTGATTACAAGTGAATGCCATTGCCTACAATGACATGTCATCCTAAAAGAGTTATATCTAACCTAAACAAGCCATCATGCTGTATAAACAATGACTTAACATGCACCTATCATTGATGGTGACAAACAAATGTCGCCAGTTAATCGATCAATTTTGTCCCCATAAGGTATTATGTCACCTCTTTAATGGCAATTTTTAACCTAGACACATTGTCATACTATCCATTTACTATCACAACATTCAAAATTGTCATGTCCATCATTAGGCATCATAGTAACTGTTATTAGGGCAATTATTTTGATGCATTTTTGTTACTATTCTTTATTCCTCTTATTATTATGCTTATTGTTTCATATGGTCACTAACTAGTTTCCCTTTCACTTTTCTGTCTAACAAATTCATTATTTCATCATAATCATTATCATTATAGGACAATTGGCCAATGGTTCAATGTTTAGCAAGGGGTGTCTATCACAAAACAATAGTCTATTTCTTGTCTGAAATCTTTTGAAGCAATTCGAGCATGGTCGAAGCCCCGACAGCTTAAAGATGGGGGTATTCTCAAACCCAAGTATGTCTCTACGATGGATAAAAGGCTCAACATAGGGTACCATCAAAATGATTGGCAAGATTTGAAGCTTATATGGACCAGTTGGAACAATATCGAGAGGGAATCATTCACAAGAAGGTATAGAGATATAGTCATTTTACTCTAGGTCTATTTGGATGTTCACTTGTTACGAGTAGCATCTCAGTTCTGGAATGTGACGCACTGATCCTTCACTTTCAATCACGAGGATTTGGTCCCATAGTTGATGAATATACTACATCATTCAACATTAAGAAGGCCAAGACTAATAAAATATACTATAGGGCTTTGTAACCTCCAACCTTGAAGAAAGGATTATCTTAGATTCTTGGGGCAACAGAGTTTTAAATTGGGCATCATATCAAAACAAAAGGGAATTATGACTGCAACTAATGGGCCAATATGAAGGAAGCAATGGCAAATACCATTGACATCCAAAATATTCAAGATATCTATGCTCCAGCAATATATGGTCAAGTCATATTTCCAAAAACATTAAGCTATGTTGAAGGGATGGTAGTAAATTTCTTTTCTTGATTATACAGCAACATCAATCCTGCACTTGCCATCATTGGTAAAACTATTCGAGCTATCAGCTCTTACAAGAAAACCTAGATGAGTTACTTTATTGGATGCACACTACTTCATTGAATTTGGCTTATCAACTACTTTGGCCTCAAAGCAATAAGAATGTTACATAATATCTTGCCCAACTTTAGCCCTTTCTCTAAAGTCTTTGAGAAGGAATGGCCCAAAGACAAGTTCGAGGAGCAGTAGGTTTAGAAACTTCAAAATCTTAAAGGGAAAGAAATAGTATGTTAGGCCCTTGGTTTTCACTACAGATAATCATATACCAATATGGAGACTATAGTTGTATGCCACTTATGGGATTATGGGGAAATACTAGCTACACAGTTGTTTTATTTCATATTTTATTTCATGATCATTTTTAAGGTATGCCTTTATGTCCTTTGGGAAACACTTCTTAATTTGAATACCAAATTAAGCATCACTTAAACCCATATAGTGAACCTCATGAGCTAAACCATGTCGAACCATACTAGATTGCTACTAGAATAACCCGAAGAATAGGATCACTTAGGGAAACACTTCTTACTGTTACTCTTAAATACCATGGTTACATGGGTGAGATGGGTAAACTTTGTCACTTGCATTTGTAATTGTTATTTGCGTGATCATTTCTTTAGGATATGTTGTTTTGTTCCATGACAAATCCTCTATAACAAGTGGATGATGACAAGCGAATGCTATTACATGCAATGATATATTAAAATAGTTATATCTGACCAAAATAAGCCATCATGCTATCCGAACAATGGCTTAGCATGACTTGCATAGATGGTGATGAATAAACATCACCACTTAAATGATCAGTCTAGTCCTTGTGTGGTTTTATGCCATCTTGCTAAAGGCAAGTTTAACCCAGACACATTATTATGATGTCTGTTGCTACATTTGCCCATAGGCATCGTACCGCCTATTCTCAGGGAAAATTTTGCGATGCACTTTTGTAGCTATTCAATCATTTCTTATGACAATGATTTTGTATGACTACTAATTCATTTTCTTTTTTACTTTTCTTTATCACGCATGCATCATTTCATCGTAATCATCATCTTGGGACAATTGGCTAAAGCTCAGTCTTTATCAAGGGGTGTCATTACGAAACAACAGTCCACTCTAGATTTCAAGCCTTTTGAGGAAGTCCAAGCATAGTTAGAGCATCGGCAACATAAAGATGAAGACATCTTGAAACCCATGTATGTTTCAACAATACATGAAAGGATCAAGATAGGGTATCATCAGAATGACTAGCAAGAGCTAAAATATGTATGGACCAGTTGGGATAATACTGAGAAGAAATTATTCATGAAGATATACAAAGACATTGGTTTTTTGTTTCAAGTCCATTTGAATGTCGGCCTATTACAAGCAGCATCTCAGTTTTGCAACCTAGCATATTGATCTTTCACTTTCAATCATGAAGATTTGGTCCCTACAGTTAATGAATACACTGTGTTACTCAAAATTGAGTGAGCAAGGCTGATAGAATATATTGCAATGCTTTGAATCCTCTAACTTTCAAGAAAAGATTAGCCCAAATTCTCAATACACCAGAGACTTGAATTGAGAGTCATATCAAGACAAAGGGGAATAGTGAGTGCATCTCATGGGTTAGTTTGAAGAAAGTAATGGTCAATACTGTTAACCTCCAAAAGATTTAAGATATCTATGCTCTAGCGATATATGGTGTGGTTATATTTTTGAAAACATTAAGCTAAGTTTGAGCTACAGTAGCAAATCTCTTTTCTCGATTGTGTTGCAACATCAATCTTACACCGGCTATCATTGCTGAAACTATTCAAGCTCTTAGTTCTTGTAGGAAAATAGGTAGGGGCCATTTCATCAGCTGTGCACTACTCTTTTACATTTGGCTCATCAATCACTTTTGTCCTAAAGAAAATAGATTTTGTATGACTTTTTACCTTACTTTAGCCCTATCTTTAAGGCCCTCGAGAAAGAATAGCCTCAGGACAAGTCCAAAGAACAATGGGTCTAGGAATTCTAGAACCTTAAAAAAATAAGTGACATGGAAATCCTTTTGGTTCATACCATAAATAATCATATACAGGTGTGGAGATTATAGTTGTGTGCCACTCATGGGATTATAGGGAAGCACTAGCTATGCACTCATTCTGGCCCTTCAACAATTCCAATGCTAATAATTCATCTCTTTCATCCAAAACCTAGAGTTATGGGACTTCGACTATGGTGAGCCTGATTATAGGCCAAAAGTTCAGCTAGCCTTTTATGCATGGAAACAAACCTACTGCATTGAGAGATATTAGAGAGGAGTAGTATGACCCAGGGAAATGATGAATGAAGGGTCTATTGCATTAATAATGCCTTGCCCCTATTCGGTGTTGGGACATTGTAAATACTACTTGATGACTATCCCTCTAAGATCAAATTGCTCAGACGAAAGTTTGAAGAAGAAAATACAATGTTCGCCAAAGAGAAGGCTCGCTTAAAGGAAAAAAAGAGTAAATTAGAAATGGAACTTTAACTTTAGGATAGTGAGTTGAACTGTGCTGTCAAAGAGGAGAACCATCCTAAGGAAAATCTCAAGAGTTTGAGGAAAGATTATGTGGCTTTCATCAAAGTAAGCAAATCTCAACACCTTGGAAAATCATTAGTTCAATGGGAAATAGAAATTAATACCCTCGAGAAAGATTTGCACTGATGTCAAGAAGAGGTTAAGGTTAATAGGAGAAGCTCGTTAGAACTTGTGCCCTCATATCAACCTATCAAAGGAAGAATAGATGATTAAAAGCTTAAGTTAGAGATTTGAGGGTAAACCATTTTAAGAATGCAACTTTAACACTCAGATTCCAAGATTTAAAGCATTCTTTACAAGCTCCCTAACACTAAATCAATGAACAAGCAAAAGCCTTCGAATAATAAGAGCAAGAGTGGCTACAAACGATTGATCAGGCACGTTAAAACTATCAAGATCACTACCGCCATCTCACTGAGCACATTTAGGCAGCTTAATTGGAAGCTGAACACATGATGAATGTGGCACGATCCTTGACATGCAATATTCTACCTAATGAAGCCCATGAACAAGAATTATTATATTTCTTGGAGCATGTAATCAAGCAATGTAACCTTGTTAGGCATTTTCTAATGTAAGAATGTGTAATCAGGATATTCTATTGCTTTAATGAAAGATGATATTGGTGGAGCTGCCTTTTAATCCAATTATCCCTTTTGCATTTGCATGACTAACCCAATTCTTTTTTTGTTTTATTCATTCATGTTAGTAGTCATTTATCTTCATGATCTCATACTTATTTTCATCTCATCAAACATGCTTATAACATAAAAGTCTAATTCGATAATAATATAAAGTGAAGGTGCTCTAAAACATGGAACGTACAGTTCATCATTGGTATAAAACTCATAATCATCAAAAAATGATGAAAAACAATCACTAAGCTTGCATCAAGAGACTCAAACTTATGTATAAGGAGTCTCAAAAGCAATCGCTTCATAGGAATGAAGAACTCCAAGCTCAGATTGTCGAACTAACCAAGCTATTGTCCAAGTCATTGAAAAAAGAAGGGCAAACAAGCACGGTCGATGTTGGAAAAGAATCAGCCAACCTAAAAGTAATTTGAATGGTGGTACTAAAGCCACTAGTGCTCAAGTAGGGGCATTGTGTGGACAACATCCTCTGGTAGCAAATATCCCTTCAACTCAGCCATTTATTTACATCAACCTTGCAACAACATCTCATATGGTTTAAAGATTTTAAGGTGTGAGCTCTTCACTAGTAAGGCCCATAGTCTTAGGCCTCGATGAACAAATAAAACAAGAAAAAGTAAAAAGGTCATTAGAAAGTGATGAAGACTTGAACAAATATCAATCACTAAAAAATGCCTTTGAGCTATGAAAGAAGTGACAAATTTGGGATCATGGATGCAAAATCATTAAGGTTGGTTTCGAGTCTCGTTATCCTATCTAAGTTTAAAGTGTTAGATTTTGAAAAGTATAATTGGACTACTGACCCCACTTCCCACCTTTGCATGTATTACCATAAAATGGTTAGGTATGAGGAGAATGAGAAACTACCGATTCATTGCTTTCATGATAGTCTGACTAGAGCAACTATTCGATGGTATATAAGGCTTGATCTTGTAAGAACTCAAACATGGGTAGATTTGGCATGCACCATATTTGAATAATATAAGCACGTGTTCAATTAGACTTCAGATCACTTTTCCCTTATGAACATGGAAAAGAAATCCTATAAGAGCTTTAGGCAATATGCTCAAAGGTGGAGAGAGGAGGCAGCTCAAGTTCATCCCCTTTTGATTGAAAAAATGACAATCATATTTGTCAGCACCCCAAGAGCTACTATGAAAAAATGGTAGGAAATGCCATGAAAAATTTTGCTGATATGGTTACATTAGGTGAAATGATTAATAACGATATCAAAAGTGGCAGGATATCTATTGGATAATCATTTGACTCAGTCAAAAAGTTAGTAACTAAAGGCAAGGAGAATAAGGTGAATGATATTGGCAAAAATCATGTCAAGTTCAATGAAAGTTGCATCTAGCACAAGCTGTGTACCTCCCAAACATGTTGAATCTAGGTTTTAACCCTTACTAGCCTATGCCATACTAGTTATGCCATCGGGTTCGCTGTAACAATGAGTTTGTACCAAATCTTGTTTAAAATATGACCTAGAGTGCAAACCTTGCAAATGAACAACATAGGAGTTGTCATATCCCTTACTCCTATAAAGAGATCTACTCTTTTTTTTATTGGTAGGTCAACTAATAGCCCTAGTATTCACAAACCCAAGATCACGGCCGTATCCCAGATGGTACAATGAGATTGTATGTAGCATATCAAAGTACAAGGTCATTCTATTGAGAATTGCACCTCATGTAAGAGAAAGGTCTGCAATATGCTAGAATAAGGGCTCAGACCAAATGTTGGAGCCAATCCATTCCCTAACCATGTAAAACCGACAATAAATATAGTAATTAATGGGAAAAGTTATTGGATCGAAAGAAGCATTAACGAAGTCAAAACATCGATGAATAAAGTTTGGCAAGCTTTTGTGAAAGTTGGAATAGTCTCGGACATCAAAGATCAAAGCAAAGAAATCATTAGGCCATTTTGTTTCCACAAAGGTTAAGGGCATGATTTGTAGCACTGCCCATCATTCTTAGAAATGATCCAAGGGATAATGGACCGGTCCAAGATTGAGCTCTACGAGGAATAAGATGAACATATCAGTCCATCCATTAATGCCACAGATGAGGAGAGGCCTACGAACAATCGAATCTCAAGTTATCTACTCTTATAAGCATGAAAAAGAAAGTCGATGAAAGTTTCAAGCAGTATGCTTCGAGATGGATGGAAGAGGCTGCCTAGATTCATCCTTTATTGACAAAAAAAGGAGATGATTGTTAGATTCATTGACACATTACAATGCTCGTATTACAAAAAAATACCGAAAAGCTTTCTAAAGAGCTTCATGGATGCAATCATACTCTGTGGAATGATCGATGAGGGCTATGGAAAATGAATCGGGTAAAAGAGATATCTACAAAGGCAAAGGGAAAGGAAAAATAAAGGCTAGTCAACAACCAAAATCTAGCACTAAAGCTAGTTTATCTCAAACTCATGCTAAGTTAAATCTAAGTAGAATGGTTACTAAAAAGAACTGTGAGATTGTAGAAAACATAGAGGAGGTCAGAACACTAATGACTTTGGTTTAGCAAATCATGGTGTAAGCTAAATTGGTTAATGCTGCCAAAAAGACAGAAAAAAGAATTGATGACTTTGTGATTTCTGTACTATTTATGGCCACACTCTTCAAACATGAAAAAAGTTTTGCGTTATGGTTCAAAGAATGATGAATGAGGCTAGCATTGAATTCTACAATGAAAAGTGAACCCTACATACCAAGTCTGCAAATGCAATACTGTCTATCAAGACTATAAAAAAAGAAAAGGCTAATCCTCCTTCCAGAATTGAAAGGCCATTGATCTTGTTCAATAACCGACCAAGAGTCAAAGATGCCTTTGTTTAGCCTGTGGCAAGGATGATCATTCAACTTCCATCCCTTGTCCCTTATAAGAACAATAAAGCGGTTCCTTAGAGCTATGTAAACAAAACCTTTATCATCGAAGAATCTAGTCAATAAACTGCAAATGTTGACCTTTTAAGGATTAACCACCTAATTCGAAGTGGCAGATGTTATGCCCTAGCAGCATTGACAAATAATAATCAATAAGAGAATACTAATCATGTTCTTCAAGCACCAAAATCTACAACCAAAAACTCAAATTTGGTAGCTGTTAAGGAGCTAGTGAATGAAAACAAAGCTATAGAATTCCTTACATTCATCAAGCACAGCAAATACAACATCCTCGATCAGTTAAACAAGCAACCTGCAAAGATATTTGTGTTGTCATTGCTATTAAATTTTGAAGCTCATAAGAATGACCTCCTCAAGGTTTTGAATAAGGCCTATGTCTCTCCTGACATCTCTATTGGTTAGTTGGATCACTTAGTGAGCAACATCACTATCGATAATTACATATTGTTTAGTGATGATGAAATCCTACGCTAGTGAAAAAGAAATTACAAAGACCTTTACATCACCACATATTGTAAAGCCACCACATTACCTAACTCATTGATAAAGGATTGGCTCTAAATGTAATGCCCGTTTCATGCTTGAGCAAGCTGTTCATTGATGCATCTCATATCCAGAATAATCATGCGGTTGTGCAAGCATTTGATGGAACTTACAAAAACATTGTGAGAAACATCACCATTCTACTCCAAATTGGCCCTTGTACTTATTCAACATGGTTGCATAAGCCTTGAAAGTTGTGAACCAAATCAATAAAAGAGGATTAGGATTCAAGCCTAGTGCACAACAGAAAAAAAACAAGCTAAAAAAGAACTATGACAAAATGATAGCTCATCTATTAGGATAAGATACGGAGTATGAAGCGATATATTTCTACCACTTCGAGAAACTTTTCACCTAGGAGGACATATAAATACTGGCTTCACTAATGTTATACTTATATTGAACAAGGCACTGGGGATCTCTCTATCAATGCAACTGATAAGCCAAGGATGTTAGTGGTAAGCCCAGAGACTGGTCTATGCCCTCCAAGATTTGTTCCAATTGTTTAGACTCAAACTGAGATTCCTGTACTGTTGAAGTCTATTTCAAAGTAATACTGCCAACTAAACCTACATGCTTTCACCCAAAAACAGTGTAGTATCCTTTGTATGGGCTTCTTTTATTAAGTATTATAAATGAAAATGACTAAGTATTATGCATTTTATCCTTTGTGTCCATAGTTCTTGCCAACTCTTAGACCTTTCTCTACATATTTTTCCACCTATATTGTTTTTTTTTCCATATTTTCAGGTACCCCGATGAAGATAACATGAATATTCATACTAAAATTTCAAAAATCAATTTCCAGTAACCGATCTACACAAATAAGGTCAAGTCTAAAAAAACCCCTATACCCCTAGACTTGCTAAGGCTAATTGAACGGGAAGAAAAACAAATATTACCTCATGAAGAACCCACTGAAACCATAAACCTTGAAACAGAAGAAGATTAAAAAGAAGTCAAAATTAAAACTTCTATAAAATTATCAACTTGAACCGAACCAATAAGTCTCCTCTAAGAATATCAGGATGTGTTCACCTGGTCCAACCAAGACATGCCAGGATTAGACACTAACATTATGGTCCATAAACTTCCCCTCAAACCTGAGTGTAAGCCATGCAACAAAAGCTTAGAAGGATGAAGCCCAAAATTCTTCTGAGGATCAAAGAAGAAGTGAAAAATAATTTGAGGCAAGATTTCTTAAAGTAGCCAAATATCCTGAATAGGTAGCCAATATAGTCGTAGTTTCAAAGAAGAACGGTAAAGTGCGGATGTGTGTAGATTGTAGGGATCTAAATAGAGCCAATCCAAAAGATGATTTCCCCTTACTTCACATAAACACCCTGGTAGACAACACTACTAAAAAGCACTATTTTCTTTCATGGATAGATTTTCGAGCTATAATGAAATCAAAATACCAGTTGAAGATAAAGAAAAGACAACTTTCATAACCATGTGGGGCACTTTCTACTATAAAGTGATGCCCTTCGGGCTCAAGAATGCTACGATAACCTACCAAAAGGTGATGGTAACATTGTTCCATGATCTCATGCATAAGGAAATTGAGGTCTATATGGATTATATGATTGCCAAATTGCCAAAAAAGAGTTAACATGTGGCCAATTTGCAAAAACTCTTCAAAAGGCTTCATAAATACCAACTCAAGCTAAATCCTACAAATGCATATTTGGCGTCACATCTAGCAAACAATTAGGCTTCATTGTGAGCGAAAAAGGAATTAAAGTTGATCATAACAAGGTCAAGGCCATCCAAAATCTGCCACTACATTGAACTTAAAAAAAGGTGAAAAATTTATTAAGAAGGTTGAACTACATAGTTCGACTCATATCTCAGTTGATCATAGTTCGACTCATATCTCAGTTGATCGACAAATGTAATCCAATCTTTCTGTTGATTCACAAAAATCCTGGAGAATGAAACGAAGAGTGCCAAGAAGCTTTCGATAAGGTTAAACACTACCTTTAAAATCCATTAGTACTTATGCCTCTAGTGCCTGGTCAACTTATGTTCCTGTATTTATTAGTTTTTGACAAATCAATAGGCTATGTATTGGGTCAACAAAATGAGTTAAGCAAGAAGGAATAGGCTATCTACTACCTGAGCAAGAAGTTCACAAAATATGAAAATAATTATTTATTTGTAGAAAAGCTTTGTTGTGCTCTAACTTGGATAGCTTGGAGGTTAAAGTAATACATGTTGTACAACAATACATGGTTAATAGCTAAACTTGATCCCATCAAGTATTTGTACAAAGCTTTTACCTTTTCAGGGAGGTTAGCTACGTGACAAGTCCTATTTTTCAAGTACGGCATCGTGTATACAAGCTAGAAAAGCATTAAGGGTAGCTCGATAGCAGACTTTTGGCAAGCTAGGCAATAAATGACTATCAACCTTTAGACTTTGAATTTCCTAATAAAGACTTGATGTGGATATCTAAGGCAGAGAACACTATTGAGTGTGGGTCATCTTGGAAAATGTACTTTGACAGAGCTTCAAACATATTGGGGCAATTCTCATCTCGCTTAATAAAAACCATTACCACTTCATTGCAAGATTGAACTTCGACTGCACCAACAATATTGCTAAATATGAGGCTTGCATCATAGGACTCCAAGCAGCTATTGAGAGGGGCATTCAAACACTATAAGTATTCAGAGATTCAACCCTCATCATTTACCAACTAAATGGAGAATGGCAAACGCATGATGCCGAATTGAACCACTATAGGAATCTGATATCGAAGCTCAAAAAAGAGTTTAATGATATTAGCTTTCAACATCTACCTTAAGAAAATAACCAAATTGCTGACATCTTGGCCATCTTATCATCCATGTTCAAAGTCAATGAGAATTAGACATTGCTCTTATTCAAATGAGTATCTATACAACCTTGACACATTGTTAGAATGTTAAAGAAAAAAAGATGATTTGCCATGGTATCATGACATCCTTTAGTGCATCAAGGATAAAAAATACCTAAAAGGCACCAGTAAAAGTGATAAAAAAACCATCCGATGATTAGCTACGAGCTTTATTTTGGATAGTGGGATTTTGTACAAGAAAGGCTAGGATCAGGTGCTACTTTGATGTGTGGATGCCCCTAAAGCCAAAAGAATACTTGAAGAAGTCCATGAAGGAGTCTGTGGTAAGCATGCCAATAGACACTAAATGGTAAAGCAAGTCATTCGATTATGCTACTATTGATTGACTCTTGAAAAGGATTGCATTGACTATGCTCAAAAGTGCAACAAATGCCAAATTTATGCAAACAAAATCATCTCCCACTGACACCTCTACATGGGCATGGAGATGATTGGATCGATTACCTCTAAGGCTTCTAACGGGCACTATTTCATTTTAGTTGCCATAGATTATTTCACCAATTAGTTAAAGGTAACTTCTTATGCCAATGTCACCATATCGATCGTGTGCAAGTTTGTGAAATAGGACATTATTTATAGATATGGTCTTTCCAAATAGATCATTATTGATAGTGTACACAACCTGAAAAATAAGATGATACAAGCAGTCTGCTCTCAGTTTAAGATTCAACATCGAAACTCTACCTATACCATCCAAAAATGAATGGGGCAGTTGAAGCAGCCAACAAGAATATGAAGAAGATAGTCAAAAAGATGGTTGAACGTACAAAGATTGGCATGAAAAGTTGCCTTTTCTTCTACATGCCTACCGCACAGCAGTATGAACTTCCATAAGTGCTATTTCATTCTCTTTGGTCTACAGCATGAAGGCTATCCTACTTATTAAGGTTGAAATCCCTTAACTCAGAGTTTTGATGGAATCGCAACTTAAAAAGGCTGAATGGGTTAAGAACCGATATGAGCATCTCAATTTTGTCAGAGTGAAAAAAAATCAAAGCCATATCTCATGGGCAATTGTATCAAAAGCACATGATGAGGGCCCATAATAAAAAGGTTTATCCTCACCAATTCTGAGAAAGTAACATGGTACTTAAACAAATTCTCTCGATCCATAAAGATGCTTGAGAAAAATAGACCCTAAATTGGGAAGGGATGTAAATGGTAAAATGTGTATTTTCCTGAAAAGCCTTAATCTTAACCGAGATGGATGACAGTGACCTACCTAGTCCTATGAACTTTAATTCTATTAAGAAATACTATGCCAAAAGGATTTTAGGATGGAAACCCGAAAGGGCATCATATTTCTCCTTCTCTTTCCATTAAAAAAAAAGAAAACAAAAACAAAAACAAAAAAACCAACAAAAAAAAAGAAAAGATAGCTTGAGTTAAAAACCTGAGGGGGCTGCTTAAGTGACAAGAACCCCTTTACACAAACCAAGTCAAGCTCAAACCATCACTAGCCCAAAACCAATTTTGCTTATAATCGTAACCCTGATTAAGACACCAAATCATAACCTAATTCATTTATTCTATGCCGATCTACTTTATCAAGTACTATCATTATTGACACCCAAAAAATGGAAACTACCTAATTTTAAGGCTTCCACCCCATCATGGAGCAATCTAAAGAAGCTTCTTATGAGTTAACCAACACCAAAAGGGTAAATTGCTCGAAAGAAGTCTTCAAAAGCATTCAGTGAAGGATTTATGTCATTAGCATCAAGAAAACCTCTTTTATTACTTTTGTATTTCATAATTTTTCATAATCTCAAAAGTTTGTCATAACTTTTACCCTCTTTTTTTTAAATGAAATACAATTACTCGATTTATCATAAAATCTCTTCGAACCTTGCATTCCATGTTGCATCATGTTTGTCATTTAATTGATAATGGTTAATAAATGAACAAAATTGATAATAGAATTCGCTAGCATTACTTAGAAATATGGAAACTTTATAGGAATTTTTGTTTAATGCCTAGAGACCAAAAATAATTTTTGAAAGCCACAGTCGGTCTTGCCCTTAAACCTTATATTCTAAAAATGTAAAGCCCAGCATGACGATAAGGGGGAAGAATCTTTATTAACCTACTATCCTCAACCAGAATTTAGAACAGTCCATCCAAACCACTAAAAACACCCTTTGAATCACAATAGACAAAAGAAACCCTCCATACATACCAAATTCAACATAACAAAAGTCCCTAAACATAGGCTATCTAAGCTTAGAACCGTCTCTTCATTTTCCAAAAGTAACTACTGTATTCAAAACAGCTGAAGTAGGATTGGTGATCCTTGAGGCAAGAGATCACCTTATTAAACCTATTAGAGAGCAAACAACTAAAGAAGACCAAAATTGATCACTAGATCAGGCTTTCAAAATCATAACTTTTGCATTAGTTAGACATGCAAATGCATCCCCATGCATTATACAACATTTAACATCCTTCAAGTACTAGTTCCTATATGCAGAAGTTAGGTGAATAGAGAACCTCATGTACAACTTCTTATTATTGAAAAGCCTTGAAAGGCTCCAAGTAAGAACTTCTAACCTTCAAAGCCCATACAAGTTGGTGGCATTTGTCTAAGGTCAAACCTAAAAAGCTATCTACCTCAGTCCTTAAAGAGAAAGACATCTACCTACTTCAAAGCCTACATAAGCTAGTGGCACCTATCTAGGGTCAAACTTAAGAAACTACCTTAAAGCCCACATAAGCTAATGGCACCACGTTAACCTACCTCAATCCATAAAGAGCTAGACACTTATCAAGTCAAAGCCCACACAAGCTGGTGTTACCATGTTAACCTATCTTAGTCCATAAAGAGCTGGACGCTTATTGAGTCAAAGCCCACATAAGCTAGTGGCACCATGTTAAGTCCATAAAGAACTGGACACTTATCGAGTCAAAGGTCACACAAATTGGTGGTGCCTATTTGGGGGGTTAAACCCAAGAAAACAACTTATCTCAGTCCTCAAAGAACAGGACGCATCCATATTTCAAAGCCCACAGAAACTAGTGGCACTTATCTAAGGTTAAACCCAGGAAACAACCTAGTAGGGAGGTCAAACCCTATAAAAATCATTGAATTTTTTTTGTGTAGATATATTCAACCTATCTCGACATAATACTAAGTAGCTTTTTATCTTTTCTGTAGACATACAAAACCATCATCCTACCCAAACAAAATGCTTTATATTTGTCTTTGCCCTATTCTTAATACTCAACAATGGCTAAAGAAGGGTAGTGGTAGACACCTTATTTTGTTTGGGCCAACTATTGGCATCCTAAAACTTAATTGAAAGATGACAAAATTAGAAAATAAAATATAAAAATTGAGGGATGACTACCGAGTGCCATGTTATTAGGTGAAAAAATTTTTTGGAAAAGGTCTAAAATGCATGTTGGCCGTATTAAAGAAAAATGTAAAATAAGGCATCAAAGGCCACTTTTTATGGTGTCACCAAAGTTATTCAGATGAGTACACAGATCAATTTCCTACTGTTTGTGACCAAAGTAAGGTAACTCGGGAAACCATAAATACGTGCAAGTTATATTGGTGCGTAAGTATTGATACAAGGCTTTTATCTCACCAAAAACTTGAATTTTCACATGTGGTAGCAATATAAAAGGGTTTGGTATCAATACCTAAGGTGTGGTATCGATAAGACCTTGGCATAGCTAAGGTTACAATTTTTGGCAAAATGTATCGATACACAACCATGGGTATCGTCACAAATCCATGAAGTATCGATATAGGCCTCTTAGTTTCGAGACTAGAAAAAATTTTTGCTCTTAGTATTGACACACACTTCATTGTATTGATGCTCATGGGTAAAAATTACCTTGTGTATCAATGCAACATGTTTTGTATCATTGCCATCATTATTCTCAACCATCTAAAAAAAATTTCCAACAACCTCTAAACCCAAAAATAATCTAAAAACATTGTTCCATTGACTTCATTTCAACCAAAAACTTCAATCCCTTAGCTCCTCTAAACCCTTACCAGAAAACCTTTAAAAACTTAACCTATCACACACTTTCATCCTTAAAACCCCTCTCTATCAACATTATAACCAAAAAATCTTCTTCTTTTCACCCTTTTCTTGCTAAACAACAGCAAAGAGAGGAAGAAGCTGAGTTTTGAGTCACTACTCCAAGTAAAGAGGAAAGTTCAAGGCTTTTTGGTATTTTTCTCTACCTTTCCATATTTATTTTATGTTTTTATCATTTGCATCATTTTAGTGAGCCATTCATGGTGCCATGACCATTCTAGGGCTTTCATGCATTATTGTGGCCCTGGTTATGGTAGTTTTAGGGCATCGATGATCCTTTAGATGCTTCAGTGGTGCTTGAGTGACCAAACATGCTTTTCATCATTTTGCCATCGAAAAATCCCTTGTCTTTGCATCTTTGACATGTTACATCCACTATTACATGCTTAACAAATTCCTGAATCTTTATTCTAAGATGTTTTTGGACATATTCGTGTATTTCATTGTGAAGAGTTTCATGACATAAAAATGCTATTTTCGAAATTCTAGCATGCTTTTCTTTACTTAAATATGACCATATCATCTGCTATAACATGATCTTTGATGTCATCTCTAAGCATCTTATTTGTCACATTTTTGCATTTTTATCCTTTGTCCTATGTTAAAATACCCTCTTTCGCTTGTTTGAATGTGTTATTCATGTTCTTCATAATGTATGTTGCATTATGTTCATAATCAATTTTGTCAAAAATATTTGCTTGTTTCAAAAAAAATTAAATTTCAAAACTAATGTCTAAATCAGGTCTATGCCACCTCCAATAGATGGAGACAAGCATGGGTTTAATGTTTTCATAAAATTGGTTTTCTAATCTTAGAGATAAATCAAACATTTTAGGTTTGGATTCATGGTGAAACAAGGTCCTATTTTTCAAACAAAAATAACCCTTTTAGTTGATAAAAGAAATAATAACTCTTGATCTTGAGCTTAACACCTTGATTTATGGCATGGTCAATGAGTTGTTTCATTGTTCCAAACTATTCTAAGATTATGGAATGAACTTGTGATGCCCATGTCACTCTTTTTTCTGTATCACAAATGTTTGGATGCTCATGGCTCAAGTTTAATCCCAAAAACCTAAAAAACAAAATAATCCTTGTTTTTACTTCAGCAACACTATAGTCCAGATTTAAAAATTTATTTTTAAACTATAAATGATTCTTTAATAATTTTTTGATATTTTTCCCTAAAAGGCATCGAATTATCTTTCCAAAGGTGTCTCGTTTGCCCTCAGATCATCCTAAATGGAGGAATTTTGTTTTTTTGAACCTTTGTTATTTGAAACCTCTAGAACCAGTGCATTAATTATGTTTGGGTTGTTTCAACCCATCAGATGATTTTTCTATATTATCTAAATATTTTTCCCAGAAAACTCACAAAATTCGCTTCCTGAAAAGGTATTGTTTATAGCTTAACGATTTTAGATGAGTTTGAAATAATTTTTCAAAGTCCATCACAGCCTTTCCCTTATACACGCTATCAGTGTTGAAATAGGACTAGCTCCAAAAATTAATTTTGCCAGGGAATTATTTATATTCCCTTCCTGAAAGTGATTTTCTAGGATTTTTGAAATATTTTTATATTAGTTCTCCTTGTGTTAGCTTTCCAACAGTACCTCTCTTACTTCATGAATTGCTATTTAGTTGAATTTTAGTTTATAATTTTAATTTTATTTAGCAATCTTTTAATTAATTATTTAGATAAGATTAAATTGCTTTAATTTTAGTAATTAGCAAACTCAATTCAATCCTTTGTGGGAACGATACTCTACCTCATATCTATATTTCTTGTTTATGACATAAGAACTTGCATGGATATCCGACAAAAATTTTTTGACACCATTGCCAGGGAATTATTTTACTAATTTTTACTAATAATAATACCAAGCAATTTTAATCTTAAGTTAGCTTTTTTTTATTCCTTTAGGTACCTTTGGTCATTGTAGTAATATAATAGTAGAAGAAAATACGAAGTGTCTACTGGAGTTCAATGTCCTTCATGTGCAACGCATTCATTCTAGGATTTGAAGACCTACAGTCCAAACTAACAACTTTGAGATAAACCAACCATTACTCAAATGATCCAATATTCAGTCCAATTTAGTGGATTACCAAACGAATATCCTAATGCTCACATTGTGAATTTCTTGGAGATTTTTTTATACTTTCAAACACAATGGAGTTTCAGATGAATCCATAAGATTGAGACTATTTCCTTTCCCATTTCGAGATAAGGCTAAAAGTTGGTTAAAATCATTTTTGGCTAGTTCTATCACTACTTTAGAGGATTTAGCCTAGAAATTTCTTACTAATAATTTCCTTTGACCAAGACAACTAAAATAAAAAATGACATGACTTTTTTTATGCAATATGATTCAGAGTTACTTTATGAAGCTTAGGGGAGATTTAAAGATTTGCTTCAAAGATGTCCTCATCATGGGCTTTCTAAATGGCTTTAGGTACAAACATTTTATAATAGAATGACAGGGCAGACAAAAACTATTATCGATGTTGTAGCACAGTCATAGGGAAGTCACCTGAGTAAGCTTATAAGCTACTTGAAAAGATAGCTTTTAATAATTATCAGTGGTCCACTAAAAGCAGTATACTAAGAAAAGTTGCAAGCATGCATGACATTGATACCATTATTGCAGATACCCTATTTTGTCCAAGCCATCATTTGATACATCCAAGGTCGCTATTCGGATATCATTAGGGTCATTAAGATAAGCACGGATCAGTTCCCTATTAACCTTAGCTTAGATAAAAAGTATGAAAAGTCAAAGATGCATAACTTTGACATTTTTGCATGAGTATCGATACATGGTCTTTATGTATCGATACAGGGCCTTCACATCATCAAATTTCAAAATTTCACAAGTTATATCAATACAAATAGGGCTTGTATGTATTGATACATTTGTTTTTATGTATCGATACATCGACCAAATCTATTGATACAAGGCTCAGCATTGGCTAACATTCGATTTTTGGACAAGATGTATCTATACGTAAGTAATTGCCCAGAATGTATCTATACAACCTTCATTGCATTGATATATTCTGGGTTTTTTTTGCTAGATGCATTGATACAATTGGTAATGTATCAATACATTAAGGCATTTTTCCCCAGATTATGCTATTTTTCAACCTTTGGACCATTAATCTAAAATTTTGATTTAAACACATTTTTAGCATAAAAAATCATCAAAATTCATATCAAGCCTTAACTTTAGACTTATGATTGGGTTTTAACAAATTTTAAAGCCTAAATTAGCTTGAAAATGGACATTTTCATGGATTAAATGGTTGTTCACGGGCATAGTTAGCTCTTTTTCATCTGAATACTCCATCAACAGCTCTTTTCCATTACTCAGATCATGCTAGCCAGTGGGATTTTGGTCAGCTAAGCATAGTACCCAGGGCTTCCCCTATGATACATTGAGAAAATTCAAAATTGCCCTTGCTTTTGCCCTTCAAATCTTGGCTGATCATTGGCGTATAAAAGAGTCAACTTTAGCTCAGCAAAAGACAAACACAAAGACATTCCCAAAAACACTATTCCATTGCGCTTTACCTCTTAGCCGAAAACTTCATTTTTTTAGCTCCTTCAAACCCCTACAAAAACCTCCAAAAGCTTATCCTTTCACTTACTTTCATCCTTAAAACTCCTCTTCATCAACATTATAACCAAAAAAGCTCTTTCTTTTCATCATTTTCTTGTTAAACAACAAAAATTAGAGGGGAAAGTGAGCTCAAAACTATTATTTAAAAGTAAGGCTAAGGTTTAAATATTTTTTCACTTTTTTCATTTATTTTTTGTTTTTCATCATCTTCATCACTTTAGTGAGCCAAATATCCATGCAACCATGACCTTTTTTCTAGGAAAACTTATGCATTTTGTGTCCTTGGATGTATTATACTTAGGGTCTTTCATGCGTAATTGACCCCTCTAGCATTTTTCTTTATTTTTATGTGCTTAGCTCTTCTTGGAAATATGTTTTAATGCTACCATGAAATTATAGCAAGTTGTTCATCTTTATTTAACCATGTTCAAAACATTTCCATGGCATATCTCTTGTTGTTATTCATGAAACTAATATGTTCATGCTCTTTATTGTCATTTTCTTGCATTTTTGTGACTAATATCATGTCAAATGATATCTTTCCACATTTAAACATGTTATCCATGCCCATTCACATGAATGTCATGTTTGGTCCATCTCATCTTTGTCAAGATGCTTGCTTGCTTGCTATCAAAATCTGATTTTTTAAAATCTTTCCCAAGTTAAGGCAATGTTAACCTCAGTAAATGAGCATTAACATTGATTTAAGGTTTTTTATCTCGTTGGTCTTCCAATCTTAGGGAAAAATCAAGTATTTATGTTTGGATTCAAAGGTTTTTAAGGACAAAATTCCTACTTTTAAAAATAAAAATACTTTCTTTCTTATTCCAAGTTGTTTATGCCTTATTCCTTGCCTAAAGTCCTTGTGACATGGTCAATGGGTTGTTTCATCATCCTAAATCACTCTGAGATTGTGAGATAAACCTGTGAAGATTATGTCATTAACTATTTTCCCACTGTCATGGATATTCAGATGTCCATGACTCGAGTCTAGACCTAAAAAACCTAAAAGAACCAAAAACTCCTATGTTTTTGCCCCAGCAACATTATAGTCATGACTTGAAAAATCATTTTTGAACCATAAATGATATTTATAGAATTTTCTAATAGTTTTTCATAAGAGGTCATTGAATTACATTTCCAACGATATCTTATTTGCCTTTGGATCATTCCAGATGATGGAGTTATGATTTTTCAAATCAATGCTATCTCGAACCCTTGAAATCAATGATCTACATTCTGTTTGGACCATTTTGGCCTATTAGATTTTTTTTGAATTTTTAAAATATTTTTTTCAAAAAGTTCATGAAATTCCTTTTCCAAAAAGTTATTGTTTGTGATTTAATGATTCCAAATGAGCTAGGAATGATTTTTCTAAGTAAGCCACATCATTTCTCTTACATGTGCTATCAGTGTCGTGCTTAACCTAACTTTAAAAATTATTTCTACTCGGTAGTCATTTTTTTAGACTTTTTGAATATTTTTACGTTAAACCTTATTGATTCACCTTTCTAATGGCACATCATCTGGTTCCTAACACCCTCAAATTTGCTTAGAATAAATTTGGAAAGAAGGATAGTTTGATGGTGTCCCTTGTTTTCAGCATTAGTTAAAATTAATTAATTTTTTCAAATTCCCACTCCAAGACATTTGAATGTCTCTAAGTGGCACTGATTAGTCCCTTCGAGTCAAAACATTAGCATTGACCTTATAGTTCTACATCAACGCATAAGCAATCTTTATTATGTCACCTCTGTTTTTATCAATTTCCTTTTTAACCAAAATCACCTATTTGTTAAGAATTTGTCAAAATGCCATTTTGTCAATAAATCATCGAACCTTTATCAAGATAAATCCTTAAAAATCATCTTTCAAAAATCATCAAAGTTTTCATCATGGGGATCTTCAACCCTATCTTTCAATGGGATACTTTACCCACATTTTTCAAGGGGATACTTTAACCCTAACTTTTACAAATGTTATTCAAATTTCAAGAGTCACTAAAATTTTCATCTTTGAGGGATACTTCAACCCTATTTTTCAAAACTAGTTAAGAAAAAAATTAAATTTTCTATCTCTTGGGTTATTCCAGATTTGCAAAATTTAAACTCAATTTCCATATCTCAATTAATCAATAGATTTGGACTTGTCTCCAAAATTGTTAATTTGGCTATCTTAAGCTAATTAATGACAATTACTAGATACATTCCAATCATCCCTCCCTTTTTTTTGTTATTTTGTGATATTTATTTTACGTGATATTATCTCATTTTATCATCGTACTAACAAATTTTCCTTTGTGTTGTTCGTCTCGCATTCATATTTTCAAAACAACTTAGGAAACTATAAAGGCAATGTTTATGTTAGCATCTCTCCAGTGTTTGACATGAAATATTCAATTTTTAAACAAATTAAATCAGAGATCATTTTTAGTTAAAATCTCTATTTTCTCCAAATCTCTGAGGTGCATATGAGATTCGAATTCTTCATTAAGACTTGATTTATCATTTTATACAAATTCATGCATAATGGGGATTATACCAAAATAATGATTAGTTAAAATCGAGGAACTTGAAACCAAGTTAGGACATGGCTAGAAAGGTACTGATTTTGGGTATTGCGAGGAAAGTCATACCTCCTTATGGATAACTAACTCTCAAACCCAATTGTTGAATCTTCAGACCATGCAAACCATGGAATCAATATTTTTTAGTTTCGTAACTCAGAATATCAGTTTCAATAGGCATCCAATCATGCCCAGCCCTCAATGATCTGTGGTAACTTCAATCATTGGCCACTTCGGGGTGGCTATCTAAGACCGGTTAGATGAATGACTCATCCGATAGTCCTCTTTCATGGTTAATAACTAAGAATCCATACTTTCTTGCTCCCATCATAAAAAAGAGTCTCGGTCGAGAAAACATTTCCCTATGAAGAAATACTTTTAAGTTAAATTCCTAAATTGGCTCATTCACGCTTTCTTTATGAAAGGCAAGTTACCAACAGCTTGGCATCTTTACGAGGATTGATTTAGAGTGTTAGGCCAACAACTAGCCATGTCTTACTTGGTTCTCGGATCCTTCAATTTTTTATCATTATTTAACTATAATCCCTCCCATTTTTGTCTGCTAATCTTTTATTTACCATAATTTTTGTCATGTGATTGTCAGGGATTGCCTTGTTCTTGAATAAAATATCGATTTGATAAATATGGTTATACGGAGGTAAACAAAAAGGTTAATTGTTTCCCCAACACACACGGTGCACATGCACTTGCATTAGATTCCCACCAAACTCCATGGTAAAGTTAGGGTCTTAATTATTAGAAGGAAGTGAGCTACCGTCTTCATGAGTACCCCTCCGCACAAGCATAGCAATAACTTTCCAGGTGTAAATTGCCTATCTCATGAGTAACCATATGTATTTGCATAGAGAAATAGATCTATTGGGTCGAACCCATTCTGCTAAGCCTATAATGGGCCTAGGATTAAGGTGCCTCGATCTTTACCTAATAAAGGAACGATTTGAATACCATTTAGATGTCAAGTCAAATCCTTATAATGAACGCTAAACCATATCAAACCATATTAAAATGCTGCTAGAATGATTCAGAGAATAAGAACATTTAGGGAAATATTTCTAACCTTTACTTTTGCATACCATAGTTTCGTAAGTGATAGTGAACATAATTGTCACCCACATGTGTCATGTCAGAGTCAGGAAGCAACATTACATTGTCTGATCAACTGTTAACCTTTGTTGATAGATAAGTGATGAGAAGCAAAGGTCACCACTTACTAGGCTTCATATTGCTTTCAATTTAGTTATAATCAACTCGAATAAGCTATTATGCTACTCAAATGGTGGCCTAATGCATATCTATCCCCAGGTGATGATGAATGAACATCACTACCTAGTTATATAGTTTTATCCTTAGAGGTATCATATCACCTCGATAAGGGTGATTTTTACTCGAACACGCCGTTGTGCTATCTATAGGTATTTACCTTGTCATAATGCCTGTAATTGTCATGTCCACCCTTAAGCCTCTAGCGCCTATTATCAGCACATTTTCTATGATTTATTTTTGTTCTTCCATTCTTTATTATTGTTTGTATTATTTTTTATTATCATTTACTTATTTCCCTTTTGTTTCTTGATTGTTACATGCATCATGCCTTATAATCATTATTATAAGACAATTAGCTATTGGTTTAGTGTTCAGCAAAGGATGTCTGTCATAGAGCAATAGTTCATTCCCATCCTTAAGTCTCTTGAAGAAGTCAGAGCATGGTTAGAGGGTCGATAACGCAAAGATGAGGATATCTTTAAACCCGGTTATGTCTCAAAGACAAATGAAAAAGTCAAGATAGGGTACCATCAAAATGACTAGTGTGATTTGAAGCACATATTGGCTAGTTGGGATAATAGTGAGAATAAGTCATTCACAAAAAGATAACGAGGGTATAGCTTTATTACTTTAAGTCCAGTTAGATTTTGGCCTATTGCAAGTGGCATCACAGTTCTAGAATCCCACACATCGATGCTTCACCTTCAATCATAAGGATTTAACTCCCAACATCGATGAATAAACTATATTACTCAACATTAAAAGGGCCAAGTCTGATATGATATATTGTACAACACTATAACATCTAACTTTCAAGAATAGACTAGCATAAACCTTCAGAGCCACACAGTCTTAGACTAATGGCCATGTCAAAATAAAAGAGAATAGTGAATGCATTTATTGGGCTAGTCTAAAAGAAGCAATGCCCAATATCACCGATCCAAAAAATGTTTAGGATGTTTTTGCCTTCGTGATATACGAGTTGGTCATATTCTCAAAGACCTTAAGGTATGTGGAAGTAGTAGAAGCAAATTTCTTCTCTCACTTGTATTTTAACATCAACCCCATATTTGCTATCATTGCCAAAACCATTGAAGCCCTTAGCTTTTGCAAGAAAAAAAAGATAGGTAGATTCATCAAATGTGCTCGTTCTTCCACATTTGGTTCATTAGCCACTTTCATGTCAAAGAAAAGAGGAGAATGCACAATTTCTTTTCTAATTTTAGCCTTCTTTCCAAGGTCCTTAAGAAAGAATGATCATAAGATAATTTCGAAGGATAATAGGTCAAAAAATTTTAGAATCTCAGAGAAGAAAAAGTTACATGAAAGCCCTACGGATATCCCTTCAAGCAATCATATACAGCTACAGAAACTATACTTACATGCACTTATGGGGTTGTAAGGAAGCACCAACTATGCATCTCTTCTAGTTTTGTGATAATTCTAATGCTGAAAATTTATCCTATTCTTTGACAACCTTAAGTACTAGGACTTCGCTGTGGAGAAGCCAACTATAAATTGGAAGTCTAGTCAGCCTTCCATGCCTAGAGAAGATTTACTACATGGATAGATATTGGAGAGAAAGCATCGTGACTTCAGTCTATGATATGTAGAGGATCTGTCTCATCAACAGCATTTTACCACTACCCATTATTAGGATATTACAAGTCTCGGTGTACGAGCCTTTTTCTGAAGTCAAACTACTTAGATGGGAATTTGAACAAGAGAGGGCTATTTTTGCCATATAAATTGTTCAATTAAAGGAGGAAAAGAGTTAAAGATGACATATACCTCCAAGATGACAAGATAAACCGAGTGGTTAAAAAGAGAGATTGCTTCAAGAAGGATCCTAAAAGCTTAACTAACAACTATGTGGCACATTGAAAAGGGAACAAGTCCGGCACATCGGCAAGTCATCAGTCGAATGGAGGGCAAAGTTTGCTACCCTCAACAAAAAACTGAATTAGTGGAAAGAAAAGGCCCGAGTCAGTAAAAAAAAGCTTATAAGGGCATGTGTCCTTACATTAACTTACCAAAGGAGAAAAAGACTACTTGAAGCTTAAGTATGGGACTTAAAAGCTAGTAAGGTTAAGAATGAAACCCTAACACTTAAGGTTCAAGATTTGAAGCATTCCCTCCAAGCTCACCAAGACCATATCATTGAGTTAGTGAGAGCCTTCAAACAATGAGAACGAGAATGTTAGGCAATGATTGACCAAGCACACCTGACTTATTAAGAGTGACATCATCACCTTACCGAGCAATTCAGATAACCCAATTAGCGATAAATGATATGATCGAGGTGGCTTGGTACTTAAGGTGAGACATCGTATCCATTGGGGACCATGAGTGACAATTGTTGAGTTTTTTAGAACACGTGATTAAACAAAGTAATAATGTTATATTTTTTGGGATGTGATCATGTTAAAACTCTATTTATTGATCTATGAAAAATGTTATTGGTGTAGCTATTTTATGAGCCAATGTCTTTATTGCATTTGCATATTTAACTCCATGCTTTTATTGTCCCATTTATGCATCCATATCAATAATCATTTATTATCATTGCTCTATACTTATCATTATCTCATCATAAGCAATCATTAATAAACACATTTAAAATAAAATAAAAAATCTAATATGGAATAGTCATAAAAGTGTAAAGGATTCTAAAATTGGGCAAGGAACAAGAAATCGAATATTGCATACCGTTGCAATACCCACCATCGCAAATGAATCATGGAAAATGATCACTAAGAATGCATCAAGCAACTTATGTTAATGTAGAAAGAATCACAAGACCAAATGCTTCATCGACAAGATGAAATGCACGCTTGAATCATGAAGCTCATGAAATTAATGATAGCTTTCATAAAAGAAAAAGGGTAAGCTAGTATTGTGGATACCAAACAAAAAGCCAGTTAATTCTAGCTATTTGTTCATCTTTATTTATGCATGTTCACAACATTTCCATGGCATAACTGTTGTTGTCATTCATGAAGCTAATATATGCTTGCATTCCATTGTCATTTTCTTGCATTTTTGTCACAATATAATGTCAAAATGCTATCTTTCCATATCTAGACATGTTATCCATGCCTATTTACATGAATGTCATGTTTAATCCATCTCATGTTTGTCAAGATGTTGCTCATTTGATGTCAAAATCTGATTTCTAAAAGCTTCCCCAAGTTAAGCCCATGTTAACCTTAATAAATAAAGATTAACAAGGACTTAAGATTTTTTATCTCATTAGTCTTCCAATCTTAGGGAAAAATCAAGTCTTTATGTATCAATTCAAAGGTTTTTGAGTTTAAAATTCTTATTTTCAAAAATAAAAATACTTTCTTTCTTATTCCAGGTTGTTTATGTCTTGTTCGTTGCCTAGAGTCCTTGTGACATGGTTAATGAGTATCATCCCAAATCACTCCATGATTGTGAGATGAACCTATGAAGTTCATGTCACTATTTCCATGCTATCATGGACATTCAAATGTCCATGGCTTGAGTCTAGACCTAAGAAAGCTAAAAAACTGAAAACTCCCATGTTTTTTCCTTGGAAACACTATAGCAATGAATTGAAAAAAATACATTTTTGAATGTTAAATGATATAAAATTCTTTGATATTTTTCCCTAAGAGGGCATTGAATTACCATTCCAATGGTATATTGTTTACCTCTAGTCTCAATGAAAGAGTTATGATTTTTCAAATTGATGCTATCTTGAACCTCTGGAATTAGTGACCTACATTATATTTAGACCATTTTGGCCCATCAAATGATTTTTAAAAAATTTTAAAATATTTTTCCTAAAAACTTCATGAAATTCCCTTTCCACAAAGGTATTTTTTATTTAACAATTCTGAATAAGTTTAAAATTATTTTTTCTAAATTAGCTATACCTTTTCCCCTGCATGCACTGATAGTATTGTGCTTGACTCAACTTCAAAAATTATTTCCACTTGGAAGGCAATCTTTTGAGACTTTTGAAATATTTTTACATTAAACCTTATCGAGTTACCTTTCCAATGGCAACTCACCTGGCTCCTAACACCTTCAAATTTGCCTAGAATAAATTCAGAAAAGGGGATAGCATGATGTTATCCCTTATTTTTAGCATTAGTCGATATTAATTGATTTTTTTTTTGAATTCCTACTCTGAGATATTTGAATGTCTCTAAGTGGCACTGATTAGTCCCTTCAAGTTAATATGTGCATTGACCTTTTAGGTTTGGCATTAGTAGTCACCTCTATCTTTATCAATTTTTGTTTTAATTAAAATTTTTTATCAAGAATTTCTTAAAAATGCCATTTTCTCAAGAATTATCAAACCTTTATCAAGATAAATTCTTAGAGTTTATCTCTTAAAAATCATTGGAGTTTTCATTTATAGGGATACACCAAACCCATCTTCTAAGGGGATACCCCAACCCTATCTTATGAAGGGATACTTTACCCTTACTTTTACAAATGTCATTCAAATTTCAAGAGTCAATAAAATTTTCATCTTTGAGGGATATTTTGACTATACTTTCGAGGGGATACACCAACCCTTCAAAACTTATCAAGAAAAAAAAATCAAATTTGTAACCAATGTAAATTCATGGATAAAAGGGATTATATCAAACTAATGACTAGTTAAAATCGAAGAAATTGAAACCAAGTTAGGACACGGTTGGATAGGTATCGATTTCAAGCATCATGAAGAGGTTCATACCTCCTTGTATGTAACCAACTCCCAAACCTAACTATCGAATCTTCACACCACATAGACCATGGAATTAATGTTTTAAGTTTCATAACACGAAATATCCATTTTAATAGGCATCCAATCATGCCTAGCTCAAATGATCAGTAGTGATTTCAAGCGTCGGCCACTTTGTGGTGGCCATCCAAGATCGGTTAGACAAACGATTCATCTAACGATCCCCCTTTATGGTCAAGGGCTAAGAATTCATACTTTTCACTCTCATCACATCAAGAAAAAAAAGGAAGAGTCCCAATCAAAAAGGCATTTCCCTATTGAGAAATACTTTTCAAGTCATGCTTGCTTCCTTTACGGAATGAATATTACCAACAATTATGTTAATAAATGTACAAATAGCAACATTCTCAAAGAAATTTAATGCTATGAAGGTACCTTCAGTTTAAAGTCCTTTATGGTTTGTAAATTATATAGTGATGGACATTCTAAAAATCATTGCCTAACCTATGTTAGATTAGTTAATTATAATGGGAATTATAGCAGATGGCAAGATGACCCTTATTCTAATAGTTTGAATCCAGGTTGCCGAAATCACCCAAAATTTTCATGGAATAATACTCAAGGGCCTTTCTCTATAAATAAGCAAGCATTCCATCATCAAACTTAAACTTCTGTTCAAGAAGAAAAAATATCATTGGAAGAGATGTTATTTTAGTTTATAAAGAAAATCGATGCTTTCATTCAAAATCAAGTAGAATCTCTTAGACAAACTCAAGCTATGGTTTAGGATCAAGCAAAATCTCTTAAGAGTATTGAAGCTTTTGTTCAAAACAAAAGAGCGTCACTGAGGAACCTTGAGATGTAAGTGGCCCAACTTGTGAATGCCATCAATAATCATTCTATGGATCCTCTTTTAAGTGATACCAAGCCTAACTCAAGAAGAGATAGGAAAGTGCGATGTAATGCCATCACACTTAGGAGACCAAAAGAGGTTGAAAGCTGTAGCAAGAAGCAAGATGAATCAACCAAACCAGCAGAGGAAGAGGATGAAAGTAAGAAACAAAAATTAAAAAAAAAAAGAAGAAAAAGCCACTTCTAGGCTACCTACCACCATTATTTCCTTAATGTGTTCAAAAATAAAAACTTGATAATCAATTCTAGAAGTTTCTTGAGGAATTTAAAAAGCTCCATGTTAATATACCTTTGGTGAATCTTTAGAACAAATGCCAAAATATATCAAGTTTATGACAGCAATCTAATTAAAAAAAAAAAAGAAAATTGGGTGAGTTCAAGATAATTGCACTTATTAAAGAGTGTAGTACCATCTTTTAAAAGAAATTGCCACCAAAGTTCAACCAAAAACTTCACTATTCCATTCATTAGGTAATAGATTCTTTGGTAAGAGCTAGTATAAATTTAATGTCTTTTTCTATCTATCAAAAGCTTGGTTTAGGGTAGGTAAAACCTATTACAGTTACATTATAATTAGCTGATAGATCATGCACTCATTCAAGAGGCTATGGAAGATATGCTTGTGAAGATTGACGAATTCATTTTTCTCGCTGACTTCATTATAATTGACATAAAGAAAGACAGTGAAATTCCAATCATTCTTGGGAGACCATTCTTAGCTACCGATAGAACTCTCATTGATGTGCAAAAGGGAAAACTTGCGATTAGAGTTCAAGACCAAGAGGTAACTTCCAAAGTTTTTAAAGCTATTAATTATCCTAATGGCTCTAAAGAATGTTTATAAATTCATGTTGTGGAAGATGCATCGAAAAGTTCAACGAATGACTCAAAGTTTTCGAGGAGAGGTCTAGATAAGAATAGTATAAAGGACAATTCGAGCCAATTAAGATGGCAAATAAATGTCAAAAGAAAAAGCTCAAGGCAAAAAAATAGTAAACTCATGCAATATTAAAGAGGCCAAAGTGGTCTTAAACAATCATCAATCAATTTAGCCAACCTAAAATAATAATAAAGATAATCCAATCGAAGACTATAAATCAAGGGCCTCTTGGAGGCAACCCAAGCTTTTTAAACTTTACTTTCCTTAATTTTAGAATTTTATTTAGTTTTTTTATAACTAACAATTTTTAATTTATTTTTTTGTAAGTTCTTTAAAAAAAATCAGGATGCTGCAGTGCCAAAGTAGTGGCATTACGACATTGTGGCTTAAAAAAATTTCTTCAGGGTGCTCTAGTAGGGGCACTATGGTGCCCAGATACTTTGAAGGCTAGTGCTACAACATTAACCACCCTAAACCTATTTTTTGAACTTTTTTATTTCATGTTTTTTTCTGCTTTTTCAAATCCTAAATTTTATTTTAATTTTATTTTCAACATTAAAATATATATAGTTATTAATATGTCTACATTTTAAATATTTAGGATTATTTTTAATAAGTTTATATTATATTATTTTATTTTATTTTACAACCTCCAACCAACTTTGGCAAACAAGACGAGGTTAAAAAGGATAATTTAAGCCTTTCCCTAGATTTCATAGAAAAATAAGAGTTTCTTATTTTTCTTTTTTTGGTAGTTATAAACATTAAGGATAATGTTCATTTGAAGTTTAGGAGTGAGGTTTTACTTTGCTAGTGTCAAATTAGTCAAGGATAGTTTATTTTGTCATAATTCCTTTTGTCTAGGATAGTTTGTTTTGCCATAATTTTTTTCTTTTTTACCTTTGTTTTTGCATAAGTTTTGCTAATAGTCAAGTATGATTGAGATATTTCTGCTTATTATGATATGATCCTTATCCAATGATGAAAATGAACTTATTCTAGGCATCAGATGCTCCCTGTTTGAATTTAGATATATCGATTTACAACCAAAATTTTATTAAAAATAAAAAATAGAGATAAACAGTGGAACACACCGAACAATGTGAATGGATCACTTAAAAGTACATTAATCAATTTTTATAAAACGAGAAAAAAATGAAATTTGATTTCACACCTTAATCTAAAGACGTTTATCTCCTCATATTAAAATAGATTTTTCTTCGATCTTGTACACCGAGCCCAGTTATCCAAACCAAAACTATCCATTAGGTGCAGCCTTTAATAATGATCCATACAGGAAACTAAAAAATCCTTCATAAGAGAGAGACTCTTCTATGCCAAAATCCATGTTAATAGAATAGGTTTCCAAAACCTTCCCAAGTGATCTCTCTACATGCCAAAATCAAGAAATCAGTGAAGAAACAATTTTCTATCAAAGGCCAAAGGAGAATGGCACAAGAGACCAAAGTAGTTGCAATTCACTCTAGGGAACTTGAATTAGCGCCTTAGGGTTTCTTTCTTGTATTAAGGATGGCATAAAGTAGGATTCAAATACCTAAGATTGAATTTTTTGCATATTTACACTTTAGCTCCTCATTTTTGAACTATTTAAAAAAACTCTTGAGTAACTTTTACTCTTTAGGCAATTTAATCCCTATCTCATTTTAATTTCATAAAGTTGCCCTTATATGTATGACCTATTAGGCTTCGATCATAATGGCAATAAATATAATTTACTTGGTTAAAAATAATTTATATTTATAGACCAAGATTGGCAGCTAGTAGACCTGTCAATTGGGTAGGTCAGGTTGGTTTCAGTCGAGTCATTTCGAGATTTAAAATTTTTGGGTCATTTTTGGGGTCAAGTTATTTCGAGTTTGGGTCATTTTGATTTTGGATCATTCTAGGTTCGAGTCATTTTGGGTTTAGGTCATTTCAGGTTTTGGTCATTTCGATTTTAGGTCATTTTGGGTTTGGGTCAATCGAATTTAACAATCGGGTTAATTGGGTTCGGGTCATTTGGATTCGAGTCAATCGGGTCTAACCCTTGGGTCATTTTAGATTTGGACTTGAGTTAAGTAGGTTTAATAGTTCGATTCACCGAGTTTGTTCATTTTGAGTTTGGGTTAATCAAGTTTGATACTATATTTACATAAGTTCAGATTATTTGTGTTATTTATCAATTTTAAAATCAAATCAGATTAAATTTAAATAAATTATTTGTTTGAGTCATATTTAATTAAAATTTTATTCAAATATAAAAATAAAACTATTTTAGATATATATTTTAATTTTTAATAAAATAAATATATTTTTGACTCGATTTTTAGATTTTTTATAATAGGATTTTTTTTCAAATTCAAGTACCAATTTTACTTAAATAATTATTGTCATTTAATAATTTTTTAGTAAGTATCACTATCAAATTTTGTGTTATCTATTTATTTAGTAAATATCACTAACAAATTTTTTAACAAGTATTACCACCTAACAAGTTGTAAAATAAAAAAAATTAAACTTAAAAAAATCAATAAAAAGTTAACCCATTATCCTTGCCAATAAAGGAATTTTTTTTAATTTTTTTTATTAAACATAGTTTTATATGTTACTGAGATTACACGGTATTTTGGGTTGCAACAAGAAAGTAGTAATGCTCTTAAAACATCCCTCTCAAATATTTGCTTGTTAGAAAGATTTTTTTGCAAAATATATTTAAAAATTTTAAATGAAATTTTGGTCCTATGTTTCGATTTGACCAACAAGGTTATAACTTACTTCTTTTATTGTAATTTTTTTATCTTTATAAATAGAAAGATGGTAAAGTATATTAGAGTGTTTCAGTATTAATTTTCAAGGATTATCGAATTGAGCTGTCAATTCTAAACATCTTGCAAAGCCATACATAAGTTTTTTTTTTTTAAACGTTCACTTCGTTGAATATTGAATTTTCAACGATTTGAATTTTTTTTTCAATTTCCTTATTCAGGTCCAACCAAAGAAATAAAAATATCGTTGATCCTTAACAATGATAATTACCAATGTGTTTATCATACCCAAGTGAGGAGTAAAAAATTATAAATAAAACAATGATAGTCATATAAAGTTTTACCAAGTAATTTTTTGTAGATTATAAATAAAACAAAGAAAATGATTTCTTTCTTTTACAATAACAATTTAAAACATTTAAATTAATCAAATATTAAAAATTATTATAATAGGCATAAGTATAATTATTGCATTATTTTACATAAAGATAAGAGAATAAAAATAGGTTACCACAATCCAATATAATTACAAGTTATGAAATAAAATAATAAAATAAATTAATAATTTATGTAACAAGTATTATTTGTAAGAATTTAATGTTTTTGAAATAAAATTATACTTCATTGTAAGTTCGGATCATTTTGGGTTAATTGTTCTGGTTATTTCAGATTTAGCTTATTTTAGGTTTAGGTCATTTTAGGTCTAGATCATTTCGGGTTTCGGTCATTTTGGATACGGGTTATTTTAGGTTCAGGTCATTTTCGAGTTCGAGTTAGTCGGTGTTGGGTTGTTGACTTTTCTAGTCAAATTGAGTTCGAGTTTGGGTTGACTGGTCAGGTTTTTTGGGTTTGGGTCAGAATTGATAGGCCTAACAGCTAGCAATGCATCATGGCCACTTGATATATAAGATGAGTCAAATTGGTTTTAACAACCCTTCAATGTACAATATCTTAGTGTAATTCAATCATTTCATCATATATCCTACAATAGGTAAAACTTTAGTGTAGTGTCTACTTTTATCCGATTCCATATTAGTATGTAACCGTTATGTGTTAAATCCATAATTGATATTGCCTTGGCATATTTGAGTTAACATGGCCTAGGAACTAGGACATGTCCCCTTATATCACTTGAGATGATGAATCTTTTTTTGACCATTCATTCATTTTTAGTATGCTTCATATCATACCCAAAACCACCATTATTTGGAATTCATCTATTGTGAACCCATTCGTAATATCTTTTAAGTATTATAATTCATATACAAGGTGACCTAGTGTCATAAGTCTAAAGATCACTTACATTACTGATACATGAGAGTATTTCCATAGGCACTTAAGTGAATACCAAATGGAACTCTCATAACACGTCATGTTTAATCAACTAGTTCTCATAACAAACACCAATATGATGTCCCTAGGTATCTTTATACGTTAACTTATGATATTAGTTACATGTATCTTATGCATGGAGGCCTAGATATGCCAAAATCTTTTTACACTGTTAATGCTTTATCTTGACAATACGATAACTAGGAATAGCTTTAGAAACACGTCTTTAATGCATAGAGATCTTATAACTATAACTCATTACAAATTCCCTTGCAAAGCCAATGTGCTTCATAGGCTTTATTTACATAAGATTTAAATAACTAGCAATTGATCAACCTTATGGATAAAGAAATACCTTATATTACATTAATCAAATATAAAGTATGTTACATGAAATAACCAAATGCTAATGTATTACAAGTTTAACTGATTGGCTTGCAGGCTTACACTAACAAAAATTTTAGGTATTGATTTATCTTGATTCTTCAGAAATATAAGCATGATTTAATTTTATAATTAGATTCTTTTGTTTTTCTCATTGTTAGCATGTGATTTCTAAAAGTTTTCAGCACTTGATCTCTTTCTTTGAATAGTATTGCTAATTTGAAAATTAATCATGTTGATGTAAATTGCAATTATATCTAGAGGCCTAGAATTTGTTTGATTCTCTCTCAAGGTGAAATCCTAAACAATACTAAGTTAAGGACATTATTTAGGCTATCTTTCAATTGTTTGAGCCTTTTTAAGCCTACCTTTATGTATCTATTTATTCTTAGTTTACCCCATTTGAGCCTAATTGATATATTTCCTTTTTCTTTTGATTGCCATATATTTTAGCCTAGCCTAATAAGAAAAACCATAACCAACCTTCGCTACATAAGTATATGCATGAAATTGTTTTAAGAAATATTTGAAACATGTTTAAATGGGGCTGCAATGGTGATGTTCAAAATGTTGAACAAAAAAAGAGAGAAAGAAGGAAACTAAAAAGAACACATAGTTTTGTAAATGAATAAAATGGCATGAAAAAAAATGTCATGCAAAAAGGGTTATGCGCTTCAAAAGTGTTGTGAATGGCTTTTTGAAAAATCTGGAACCAATGAAAAGTGTTTATAGGTTACTTAAACTAAAATATATCCTTTATCCTACTTTGACCCAAGCCTTACATTACAAGCTTAATAAAGTCCTACATGATCTTTCATGAGGTATTAGTCTAAATTAGTGGAAAGAGAAATGAAAAACAAAAATATGAGAATCTAGTATTTGTAATTTGTGGTGGGACAAATTTATTTGAATTGCATGCAATGATTTGTACTCACCGAAAATCATCCATTCAAACCATTGAGATTTATTTTTGAATCAAAGCATGTATTATGTTAATATCTACCTTGAGTTAGGATTTTGAGATGTGGAAAAGTAAGGCAATCATTATTTGAGTACACTCATCTCAATACGTGTTTCATTTTATTTTATTTCATTCGTTTGGTTTTCGTTTCCTTGTTTTGTTTTGTTTTGCTTGAGGACTAGCAAAATCTTAAGTTTAGGGTGTGATAATTGTATAAAATAGAGTTATTTAGTCGCGCACTAGGTAACATTAAAATAGTTAAGTCTTAGAGATTTTTATTTAGAATTTATTTATTTTAGTAGTTTTAATTTACTTAAATATTTTTGAATTTTTGTAGGTCAAATCCCAAAAGGGTTTCCAAAAGTGCAATTACTTAATAAAGAAGCAAAATAGACTTAGTTTAACAGCTTCCAAAAATAAATTAATTAAGTTATTTATAGGCCAAGTTTCTTCTCTCCATGGTTGTGCCTATATATAAGACTCTTAGGATTAGAATTAGGCATATACCAAAGACTCTGTAGCTTTTTTCTTTAGTTTTCTGAAGAGGAAATCAACCATCAAGACTTTGCAATTAAGAAAGATTGAAGAAGCTTGAAGACTGAACCTAACAATTCTTAGTTTTCTTTGTCGTTTAGCCTTTTTATCTTTATTATAATGTTTTGAAATGGTGAAGTTTCAATGATTTGTGTTTTATTTAATCAATATGAAATAAATTTACTTTTCTAGGGTTACAATAGAACTTAACATGTAGTTTGGATTATTTTATTCTCTTCTCTTAATTTAATGATATTTGAGTTGTTTATTCAATCTTGTTCATAATGCTTCTAGTTGATTGACAACCAATTAGATTGATTTGGTAACCTTAATGAGCTTTGAAAAGGTTATTTTATGTTTAGAACTAGATTGAATGACATACATTTCATATTCATTTATTAGGATGAATTGATTTGCAAGTTAGATAGGAATATACAAGCATGCCATATGTAACCAAATTAGAGTCTAAGCATAATGAGTTTCTGTTAATTCAATTTGCATAGGAATATAGTAAATTAGTTAAGAAAGATATTTTTATAAGACCATCGAAATATACTTATAAATAAAGTAGAATTCTAGGTTAATAACTCATTATCATTAGTCAAGTTAAGAGGGTAGAAGGTTCAAATGAAGTGTTAAGGGAAATTGGAATCTTAGGCTTTTATTATTGATTAAGTAAAACCTATTTATTTTCTTTGCTATTTAGTTGAATTTTAGTTTATAATTTTAATTTTATTTATCAATCTTTTAATTAATTTTTTGGATAAGATTAAATTGTTTCAATTTTAGTAGTTAGGAAATTTAGTTTCATTCTTTGTGGGAATGATACTCTACTTCATCTCTATATTATTTAGTTACGACACATACATTTGCATGGAAATCCAACAAGAAGTTATATATAAGTGTTTAATATGCATGGAATTTCCATAAAGTTCACACCCATGAACAAGTTCACACCTAGGGACATAAAGCTAAACACCATGCAATTAACAGATTTAAGTGATTAATAAAGTTCCATACAAGGCATCATGCAAGTTGCAATCCATACACAAGCTCAATTGAAATTCCATGTCCCATATTATAAAAAACCAAAAGACTAAACCCATAACATACAAATATCCAATGGACAAATTAAGAATGTTTAATGTATCTAAAATACAAGGATATTGTTAGAAAATTTTGATGTTAAAATAGGATTCAAAACATCCAAAACAAGGCATTATACAAGCCATAGCGGAAAACAAAAATATAATACCTGGTCACTGGAAAAACAATCAAATCTATTCGAGATATACAATTTTACTAAGGTATAAGTGTTGGAGACTCCTTTTAACATGATTTTGAAAAACTATGCAAAGCTGGCATCAACCTCTACAAATCTTGTTGGAAAACCTATTGCTCTCGCGGACATGGTGTGGACATTTTTAAAGACTTCAACAAAAGAGATTCAAAGGATGGGGAAATTTTAACCCATAATAGCTTTTATGTGTAACGAAAAGGGATTCCAGGTTAACTTCCAAGTCCTTCATGGATACAACATTTTTTATTTTTGCTAAAACAACTATTAAATTTATAATATTGATAATTTATATAATATATTGTATTAGTGTCAAAATATACTTGCTTCATTTGAAAATTATTTATTTAAATTGACTAAAAAAATTCATTTAATTTCATCATTTTCAAAAATTATAATTTACTATGTAAAAGTATACAAATTTCATTTATTTATCATGACATTCCACATTCAAGAGCTTCTAAACTAATTTAATTTAATAAAAAGTATATTTTAAGTATATGTCTGATTTACACAGTTAATAAAATAGCAAAAAAAACTTTGTATAAAAATTTATTGTTTAAATCAATTGAAGGAAAAAGCATTTAATTTAATTTTATAATTAACCAAAAATAATAATTTTCAATTTATATATCAACATATTTATATTGTTGTTAATTTGCTTATTCGTGTTCATGCCTGCAATAATACTCAAGCTCTTTTGCTAGTTCATTTTATTTCACATGTTGCGTGCATTAATTCTACATCCATTTTGTTCTGCATGCTTATTTATCATTGATTTCAATTATCCATATTCTTATGTTGAGTTGGCTGTGGATTTTGTTATGCAGATAATTTTAGGTTCATGTAATTTCATTTGATAGCATGAATTACTCATATAAAGACATATATGATTTTAGTTTACTATTAAAATATTTTTGGGGTTGCATTTTTTGACTTGTTCGAAAGGTAGTAGGGCATTTTTTAAAATTTTCCTTTAATTTTCAAAATCATTAAGGGTTGTTTTTAAGGTTGTTTGAACCTTTAGGCCAATTCATAAATTTTCATAATTTTTCATTTGCATTTTTGGTTATCTTTGTGATTGGCCAAACTTTGGGGGCTATTGTGCAAAATTTCCAATTTTTTAAGCCATCCTATGCTTGGCCGAATGCTAAGGGACATTTTTGCAAAATTCCCATAATTTTTAAGTTGCATTTTAAGTCAATTTTGTGTTTGGCCAAATCTTAAAGGCCATTTTGCAATTTTCCATAATTAAAATAAGTTTTCTAATGCCATTCCATGCTTTGGCTAAACCTTAAAGACTAAATTCCAAATTTTCATAATTTTACATGTATTTTAAGGCCATTTTCATGTATGGCAGAATCATGTAATGGCATTAGGTAATTTTCATGCTCTACAAGTCAACCTAGGGTCATATAAGTCATTTGACAAAGCCAAGGGTCCTTTTAGTATTTTCTATGTAAAACCAAGTTTTTTAAGATCATGTAGTACTTTCATGTCAAACATTTACTTTAGGTGTCATTTTAGTATTTCCATGTAAAATTGAGTATTTTAGAGTCATGTAGTACTTCAATGTCAAACATGTCCTTTAGAGGTTACTTCAATAATTTTCCATGTAAATCAATTCCTTAGAAACATGCTAGCATTTCCATATTGAAACATGTTTGATAAGGTCATTTTAGTAACCTTTATATTAAAACCAAGTATCTAAGGTTATGTGAGCAGTTTTGTATTAATGCATGTGCGTTGGGGTTACCTAGGTAATTTTGCATTCAAAATCAAGTCTTTTAGGATTAGTTTTGTGCCTTTTATCAAAACCAGGTTTAGGTCTCATGTTCCTTTTTAGGGATTAAATCGAGTTTAATTTTTATTAATTAAGTTACATGTGTTTTCCATAAAAAAAAAGCAACATCCTTGAATTAAAAAGGCCCATAGATTTCTTCCAACATTTGGAAGGGGTCTTATTGATTATTTTAATTACACAATACCCTTTTTAAATAAGTAAATCGAAATTTAAGTTTTTTAAAAATTAAAACTTTTATATTTCTCTAGGCTTTTTTGGAGGGGTACGAAAAATATTTTGATTTTGAAAGTTAATTAAAATTCAATTTACTCCTAATTGGAATAATAATATTAACAATAAATAATTTTGAAATATAAAAATTATAATTAAATATAAAAAATTAGAACAACTTAAATCAGAATTTAGTGTAACATGTAATTAAGATGTATCGTTATATTGGGCATAATGAAGGTGCTAGTTTCTCTCCATGCATAATCGACTCCTTAGGCCTTTTCTTGTGATCTCTAGTAATCACGCAGACCTCACAGTCTATTTTTGAAGCGTTTGTAATCCTCAAGGATTAACTCTAGAATGTGACTAATATCACCTAATTTAAATAGATTGGTAGTGACTTAAGTTTTTTATGGCTATTTTGTAATCAAAATTTAGGGCTAAATCGAACGAGTGATTTGTTTGAACAATTAAGTTTCGTTTTGACACGAGACAAAAATTTACTCATATAAATTCTGGCACATTGGCTTTGACCTCAGCACATTACAATGAGACCTGATGGTTTTTTAGTAGGGGTAGTGGACATAAGCCTTAAGGCCACAAAGGCTGCAATTGAAATGCTGAAGTTATTGATATTTAGGTATCGACTCGATTAAATAATTTTTCCAAGTTTTAGATAAGGATTATTAATTTTAATATATTTTATCAAGCAGTATACCATCTCAAAGCTAAAATACAATTTCTTTTGCTCCAAATACAAAATTGTATCTTTCATAGTTTATATAAGTATTTATAGATACAACTATAAAATTCATCACGCAAGACTACTATACTGTATATAAAAAATAAAAAGTGATTCTCACACTGGCACCGTTTTTGGACTGAAAGTGCTAGAAAAACGGCGAGTCATGCACGAGGCTGACTCGACCAATAAAAAGATGACGAATTAAAAAAGACGAAAAACGTTTTGTCGTTTTGCAGGCAGCCTGGACGCGACTGGACTTTGGGCTTTGTTTCCGTTTTGCCAAATTCCTCACCTTCTCTTTCGCTGGTAAATCGATAACTCTTTGTTGGCTTCTCAGTTTTCAATTAAGGAGTAACATGGCAGCAACAGTTGGAAAAGAAGAAGAAAATGCATGGGGAAAAGCCAGAAAAGCAGCTGATGATTTGTACGAACTTAGAGACACTTTTTTCCCTCAAAACCCAGATCATAAAACCTCTAAACTGCAACAAGAATCCGATCTCGCTCTCAAACTCCTCGATTCCATTCCTGTTGGTATTTTCCCAAATCATACCCTTTTACTTTTGTGGATCAAGTAAAATTGTGATAGCAAATTCTTGTAATTTCTTCTTCTTCTTTTGGTTGAAGAAAACGGATTAGGTTCTACATTTTATGTATCCAATACAAATTTATTGCTTTAATAATATGTTGCTACCATCCCCTTTCCGATTACTTTAGTGTAACTCAACCTTGAAAAGAAGAATGTGGATTTGAAGCTTATTGTTTGCGAATATCATGAAGACTGAAATACCTATTACTAGAATTATATGCATATATCTCGGTCTAAAAAGTCCGAATTTGGCCCTTCTACTAATTCTTTACAGTTTTAATTCGATGTTTTAGTTGATTTTTGTACTCCAATTTCAATGTATTTAATACTTTTGCTTTTATTAATCCCATGTGCCGTGCCATGTCATCTCCAAAATTGCTGCATTATCCAAATTAACAGTAAAGTTTTTAACAAAGGTTCTCATTTGTCCCTAAAGCAACATTTAGTAATAGTGTAAGGATCAAATTCATTAATATTGAGGTAGAGAGTATAAATTGTCTAATTAAACTAGTGAAGGTACTGAATTCGGACTTCAACCTATATATTTCTGTTAGATACGTGTGCTTAACAAATAACAATGGGACCAAAAATCTCATCTTTTCCTTTCTAACCTTGTATCAATCTTTTTCGCTCATTAACATTAAACTGAACATTCTTTACTACAGAACAAAGAAAATTGCCTGTACAGCGCGCAACATATGAGTATTTAAGGGGGAAGATATTAGACGTAGTGCCTGATTATAGGAAAGAAGCAGAGGATCATCTTTCAAAAGCAGTAAGCTGGAAAAGAATGTTGTTTTACTATTATGGCTTGCCATAATGCTTCTGAATGAGGCTTGTGTTTTTAATCTAGCGTTTTCTGCTTCAGGTTAAGTTAAATCCATCTCTTGGAGATGCTTGGCTCTGTTTGGGTAATTGCATTTGGAAGAAGGGAGATTTAACTTCTGCAAAGAACTGCTTTAATCTTGCACTAAGCAAGGTTATCACCCATATTAGAGTTTTTGCTTTTAAGTGTGTGTTATTGTTTATTATGCTTTCTTTATATTTCATGTCATTTAACTGTATATATTGATTTTGTATCATACAGGGCCCGAATAAGAAGATACTTTGCCAATTATCAATGCTGGAGAGAAGAATGGCTCAAGGCAAGGGATTTTGTTACTCTTTTTCTTGCTTACTTCTGGTTATTCTGTTGTGCATGGTTTTTGGATGCTTATGGAGTTAGAAAGCCAGCTAATCTGTTCTTCAACTTACAATTATTGGCCTTTTGGGGATTAACATTGGTCAATTAGTCATTTTTTAAATTGTGTTTGGAATGCTCAGTAAGGTAGGTTGTGGTAGTTGAGAAGCTGAACATGAGAGCTCAGGGAAAACACATTAGCAAACTTGCTCTTTCAAAAATGGATTTATGTTCACAGAGAAATTAGGGAAAAGAACATATGGCTAAAAGAAATTGGTGACATCTATACATTCTTACAAATTTAATGAAACCCATATGCAGATTTTTTTTTTTTTCTTAGCATCATTATTTTCCTTTCTCATCAAATTCCAGTATTCAAATTTTGATTCTGAAAATTTGTATTCGAACAATCTAGATATATAAATATTGTTATCCTAAACTAATGCATTTTAAAATGCCTATATTTTAAAATTTCTCATCCAAACAGACTTTAATGTTTCGAAATGCTATGGCTTACTCTAAAGTGGCAGATCAATGCTTTTGTACAAGATCTTACTCGGTTATCAGGATAAGAAATTGGCTGTTCTTAAGTAGTTGAGCATCAGAAAACTACCTTGAGTTTCTCTCATCATGCAGAATAAATAAATGACTTGAAAAACTGTTTTATCATCTGTCAAGCAATACGATTGCTCTTATTTTGGACTTGTTTCTGGCTCGGACATGAACAAAGGTGCTTCACTGTTTCTTCAAAAAGTTTTCCATCTTCTGTAGGTGCTGATAATCAGGCAGAAATGGTTGAGGAGAGCGTTAAACATGCCAAGGAAGCTATAACTTTGGATGTCAAGGATGGAAATTCTTGGTGTAAGATTCTCTGAACCTGTATCATGCCCTAAACCTTACATATCCAACTTTCTTCAGCCTTCAATGAGTCAAACACAGAGTATTAAGCAGGTCTGTGCTTTCAGTTAATTTTAAATTTTAATTAGGGGTAATGGTCTAATTCACCATTCGACTAGATTGGAGCTCTGAACTTACCTCTGTACTTTTTTTGGGTGCAATGTTACTTTACTATGTTTTTTGTTTTTGGTACAATTCTTGTCACATTGGGATGAAAAAGAATAGTGTTAGATTTTCTTATGCTATTGTATGTTGACATAAAAATGAAATGCAAGTTGTGTTTAAAAAATTCCAGCTATGATAATATAATATAAAAATGGGAAAGTGCCAAGTAGCATTATTTGGATTAGGGAAAAAAAACATTTAACTCTGCAATTTTAGAGGATAGGTTCTTTTCCTTATTATATTTTTCCTAAAATATCAGAAGGAAAATGGGAAAAAAAAAAGAAACAAAAAATTTATTTTTGTAATTTTCTGATATGTACTCTTTTTATATGTTTAATTTAATTCAACTTTGCAACTTCTAAATTTTGTGCTTTAAATAACTGCCACATCATCTCTCTGGTCAATTTCATCTTCTTAACTATTAAATGGTGAGATTGCACCAAAAAAGAAGTATGCTGCTATTCAATAGCACCGAGAAAAAAAATTAGAGAGGTAAAGTTGGAACTCTGGATTTGGTAGAGTGTTAAATTTGACCATTACCCATTAACTTAAAGTTGCCTGACATTTCTTAAGATTAGTAGTTTGACTCCTCATATTGATCACAAAGTACATTTAAGGCTGAAATTTATATTTAGTCTCTCAACCATTTCAATTTGACCGCTTTAGTCTCCCCCGATCCCAAATGTAGTAGTTGACTTCAAGGACGTGTGTATGATTTTCATTTTTCCTTATATGTGCATGTTGTTAGAAAATGCCATTCTTGCCTTTACTCTTAATTATTTCAGAAGCCTTTTAATTCTAACCTAAGCAATCTGTGAACTCTGATTCCCTTAACATGGATTATTTTCCTATTGACAGATAACCTGGGAAACGCTTATTTGACTAGTTTTTTTGTAACTGGAACCTGGGATCATAGCAAACTTCATCAGTCCTTAAAAGCATACCAAAATGCTGTAAGTTGGTTGAATGAGAACTTCACTGCATTGTTCAGTAATACAGGGTTATTGAATGATTGTGGGTGCAACAACAATAATGTTATTTCTGTTTTGGTTTATATTTTGGCTACTAAAATAACGTTTATGTTATTTTATGGAATGTTGTTTAATTGTTGATGACATGTGCCAGGAGAAAGATGAAAGAATGAAGTCAAATCCAGATCTATATTTTAATGGTGCAACAGTGAGTTTACTACTTCATCCACTTCTTTTATTTAATCCTTTGTATGGAAAGATGAATATGAGATTGAATTTGAATTTCATTTTCTATATAATTATGAGAATGAAATAATCACATTATGGATAGATTAGTTAAGATTTAATATTGCTAAATAATTGAAAGATATAAAAAAAGATGAATTTTAAATTCACAAATTCCTCTAGGATTTCAGATTCACTACTAAGTAGGCATCCAACAAATCTGTGAATTTGAAAAGGAATCATGATATTTATATTTACAGGTGTTTAATTGAACAATTTCCACTAATTCTGAAATTCAAATCCTAGTTACCAAATGCACGAGAGTATTTTGAATGGCAAACTTGCTGAGAAATAGCTTTTAGATGATGGGTACCCGATCTCTCTGAATGCCTGGTCTCTGTTTGTGACAAATGTACTATTATTGGTATATTGCTCCTTTTTCAGTTTCAAAGACTGATTGGCTGAAAACAAATACTCTTTTTCAGATGAAACGCGTCCCTCATGTTATTATGTTCACCATCTTTAATGCATTAAGCAAGTCTGATTCTGATAAAGGATCTTCTTATCCACTTAATAGCAATAAGTGTGCTGCATGTCATTTCTGTTATGGATTTTTTTGATGGAGTTTCTACTTTCAGGTAAACAAATATCTAGAAAACTATGATAGGGCTCTTGCTGGCTTTGAAGCTGCTGCCTTAAAGGATCCAAGTCTCAATGCTTCTGAGGAGGTTGAAAAGATGGTCAATCTTCTCAACAAACTAGAGAATTTGCTGAGGGTAATGTATTTTTTTTACTTCTAGACGGCAATAGAATGGTTACGGATAAAGGCTAATCAGTTACCTTATGGCAATGGTGCATCTGCGCTTATATTGGTGAATCATTTTCAATACTCTTCCTCTAAGGAGAAATTACTCCCACATTCAAACCAGCTTACACAGATTTTTTTTTGGTCAGAACTCATTACCACTTTAAAGTCATATTTTAAACAAGTTCTACTATAGAAGTTAGCAATGTATATTCCACATGGCAATTCAAAATATTATTAGTAATCACATCTAAATTTGAAAAAAGAAGGATAAATTATAAATATTAGTTCCTAAATGTTCTTTCATCCTTCAATATTCAAATAATCTTCTGCGTTAATGTGAAACAGCAAATTTTATGAAAAGCATGCATACTTTCATTATAGATGCACACACATATATATATATATATATATATCTATATATTTAATTTGTGAAAACAAATATAATTAAATTATATATACTTTTTATATATTTCTTGGGTATAAAAGTAATGCTTTACTTCTTTCCTTTTCTTTTGCATTTTCAAAGCCTGCCGCATTATCCTTGATTTTCAAATAAACTAATATGTCTTGTTCGTTCCTAATTGCCAGATATAGTGATGCAGGACTGTTGAGTGAAGAGCCAGATAAATGGTGCACTGAGAGAAAATTATAATTGGTGATCAAATAGATGACTTTATTGAGAGATAGAAGAATTGATAGAAAAAAAATTGAAAGAACCACATAGTTAATAGTTTAAATCTCAAGATCTGAATTATCAGAATCCAAGGGCTTCTAGAAATTGAAAATAAAATAAGCACTTATAGGCTGCAGTTTCACCCTAACTTTAAAGTGAAAATACAAAATGTCAAATATAACCATAAACTCTAGTATCCTAATAATTCAGCAAGTAATAGAAGTTAAAAGTAAGCCTCAAAACTATAGCAAAGTGATTATATAAATTTGTATATACTTTAGTCCCGTTAGTCATCTTCCTTTGGCCCCACAATAGATTCTTCTGTATGTGAATTGTTTCTTAGCCTTTTCATTTAGTATGTAAAAATATTTGTGGCTTTTTCCATGTCAAATCTCATAGAAAAAGCTGAACCAAGTTGCTATTTAGAATAAAGCCATGATATTCTCTCAAAGTTTATTTATCTATTCATCTGGTGCTTGGAAGAGAGAGAAGGAAAAGGGGGAGGGTTTCCTAAATTTTGAGTTGTTTGTCTAGGGTTCAATTAATATTTTTTCTTAATGATCTTGTGAACCTTTGTTTCAATTTTGGTGACTTTTCATTTCACTTTCACATTAATGATGCTTCATGCATTTGTGGATTGCTCTTGATAGAGAAGTGGTTAAGACACTTATTTTGTGAAATCGCTAGTGTAAATTATAGTTTCAATGATTTTGGCTATAACATTATGAGAGAATACTCGCTTTTCTTTGCTGGTTTGTTTAACATTGTGTGGCGGTGAATCTCATTAGTTGTGTAAAACCGTTCTCTACTGAAATGGAATTGATTTGATAGATAGGTTTATACAGGGACATTCTAGGGCAAAAAGACTTGCTTCTTTAGCATCAACCATCGTTGCTGTTAATTGTAAGCAACCTGATTCTTCTAGTATGTTTTAGTCGTCGGTTGATGTTAAGTCCAAGTGAACTGCTTATTTTCCGTTTTCTTACGAATTTTTTGGAATATACTGAGTACCTTCTACTTGCATCTTCTTGTGTTAGTGAATTCCTCATATAAAAGGGCCACTGTAGATGTGCTTTCAGAAGGTCTGAATAAAGCAGTTGCTTTAGTGGGAAAAGTGCTATTGTTTGTTAAGCATGAGAACATCTCACCCCTGTAAGAAATCTACTTGATATCTCCATTTGTTCTATTTATTGAGTTTCTATATGCTGTGCTTATAATGTTATCATATGTTTGCATATATAGCTTGTATGACTTGTCTTTGAAGCCATAATTTCGTGATGTTATGGATCTAAGCACATGGACGATCATTTTTGTTGTTAGATGCTCTAACAATATGTTCTGTGCAGTTTATTTTTCTAAGCATTATACGGACTTTGGCGAACAGCATGCTGGTCTGCAATATTGGTGCAAACCTAATTGCTATTGGGGTTTCTTGCAGGTTAAAGATAAGTTCAAAGTGGGATCTATCTAAAATGTTAATGGTGTCTTTAGAGATCATGGATATCATGGGCAAGGTTCTGAAGTCTTTAGTCATAAAGCAAGTAGTTGCTGTGGGATTAAAATTTTAATTGCAAACCTGCAGAACTTGGTGGAAATTCCCTTTTTTAACCAAGTTATATGTCATTCTCATGTGAAGGAGAATTACTTTAAACTAAATGAGGGTGCATTGTGGTGGGCTAAAGATTTAATTCGGTGTCTAGTCCCAGAAAAGATTGGATCAGTTTGCATGTATTGGTTTTGGTTTTGTGAGTCGAAAGATGACATAGAATTGCGTTTGATATTGTGGATTATATTGTTCTATGAAACTCCTAAACAATTCTGAATAGCATCATATGAATTGGATTTGAACCAATATCATGCTATTTGCCTTTTAGTGCATTGTGAGGGGGATTTCCAACCCAACCTGCTGCCGAGGTGAGTGGGATTCAATTAGGCACCCATCTCTGAGTGTTTTTTCTCCCCTTGTCTTTTCACTTTGTCTTCTTCTAATTTCTACATATCATTCTTTGATTTCAGTAAATAGTTAGATTTAAGGAATGTGCCCCGCTTTTTTGGTTTTGTTCATGTTTGTCTTGTACTACAGTGATACTTTGCCTTTATAAAGTTGTTTGCAGGTTCACGTGGGAACCTGGAAATGACTTGAATCTGATTATAAAGGCAAAGTATTATTGTCTAGAAGAAAGATAAAGGTAATATCAAGTTCCTTATTTTCACAACCTAAATTTTTCCTTTTCATTTTCTGGATGCATATTGGTAAAAGAGGCGAAAGGGGTTCAGATCACTTCGAGTTCTTGTTATTGTGGATCGTTTCAGGTTTTGGTTTGTTCAGATTCAAATATTTTTTGGGTTCATGCAGGTTTAAGGCTTTTAGATTAATAAGAGAGGGAACAATTTCAGTATGATTTTTGGGTTCCAAACGTTTCCGATTTGAATTTTTTCTGGTTTAGGTTGCTTTGCTTTTTGTGGATTTGGGTCTTTGGATTTTCTGGTATACCCCAATCTGATTGGGTTTGGTTAAGGCTTTTTCAGCTGGCTTTTAGGCTTGGGTTTATATTCTTATCTTTGGATGAGAGAAAGGGAAGGAGAAGGGGGTTAGCAGCAGCACCATGTTTTTGGTTGTAACATTGGCTTCTTTTTTTTGTTTTTGGCTTTGAACCATGTATTAGCTAAAACCAACAGTTTCTTTTCCTTTGCATTCCTACCAAATAAGTTCTTAGGCAAAATAATGAGTTAAATTTATTTTGGTTTAGCAGGTACTTTTTGGTGTGCGATTCGAATCAAAGTTTCTTTGTTCTATCAGTGTATGGTATACGCAATGATGCAGTAAGTATTCTGCTTTAAGTGCTTACATCAACTCAAGTCTTTTTTGCTTTATGCCTTCTTTGTCTGCTTCTTCTTCTTCTTCTTCTTACTTTTTTTAATTTTTTAAAATTTGGTTTTGCTTATTACTCATTTAGAGTTGTTTATTTGAATTAATTAATCCTTCTGGTCATAGATTAAAGAAGGAGATCAACTGACTTTATTGGAACCCTATTTCCATCATGTTGACTTTTCTTGGAAAGGAAAGGTATTTTCTCCTAGATTTTACTCTTTTTTTTCCCTTGGGGTGGGGGGGGGGGGAGGGGGTTGGTTGGGTTGGAAGGAAGGGGCTTACAATATGAAGATGCTGCCTGCAATCACAGCCTGGATTGCCCAGTCCATATGATATACGTATTTTTACGATGAGTGAAATTATTGCAATGCAGTGTTATGAGTTCAAGTCAATTCGTGTGGATTTCTTGGAGCAAGTACTTGTGAATGGAAAAGCTCTTCCGCCTCATCAGGCCATTCGCCCATCTATTTATGCTCAACATAAATCATAAATCAACTTATGTCGTGTGGAGTATGTATGTATGCGGGTATGATTTTGTTCTTTTATGTCAACAGATGTTTGCAATTCCAAATGCAAAATGGTTTTCAAGGTCATCCAAATTTTTTCAAGGTCTTTTTTTCTTTTGGGCACAAAAGTGTTGTTATTTCATTAGATGCAAATTATCCCCATATTCATTATGTGATTTTATAATCCAATCCCATGGCTCAGTTATACAACATTCGTATTTTTTTTTTTTTTTGTATCGCATTAACTAATATGTTAAATTGAGATATGTACGGTGAATTTATATTTTATTTTTATCTTATCATAGGATACTATAAATAATTATAGAATTAATTATAAATAATATATCTTACACATGTTTTAATTAGCATGTTTTAATGATGAATTAGTGCTTACATATGATGAATTAATTTCAACTTAATTTCATGCTTCTCTTGATCCATGTTGTATTGATGTTTTGTTCTTGATTCAAGCTAGGTTTAAGTTAAATTTAATGATATTGAAACATGATTTGAAGATCATTTGAAATTATGCTTAATGAAATTAACCTGGCTAGATCAAGTGTTCGAACATGAGAGGATGTTAGATCTAGGTTTCGGCTTTCACATTCTTGAAAGATTTTGATGCTTTGTGTTTGGTTGAGCTAGAAATTAAATAATGTGAGTTGAAATTAGGAAGAGTAAAGATGAAATCATAAGGTTAAATGATGAATCCTTAGTTCTTGGACTTAATGTGAGGTTTGAAGAAGACTAAATTACTATAGCTAGGTTCGGCCAAGCTTGGAACCTTAGGATCTTTGTTTCAGTTTTGCTTGGATAATGAGATCATGATGAAATTTTGATGAATCAAGTTAACTTTAGGCAAGCTAAAATTTGAAATTAATTAGATGAAATCTTGATTTTACATGTTAGAGCAAAACTAAAATAGTTGAAAGCATGTTTTGAATGATAATCATGTTGATTTTAGTTGAAATCAAGCCTTTTCTCCATATGATTAATTGTTAAAATGATGAGAATTTGATGAAAATGAATAATGTGATGAGCATGTGTAGTTTAGGTAGGTAGGTTCGGTTAAGCCATACTTTGTTTAGAATAGGTTTGTGATTGAGTAGATGATAATATTAAATAGGTAGTATTCTATACATTTGTTAAAATATTTATTTAGAGTGTTTTTGGTATGTTTTCATAAAAAACCCTAAAAATAAGTCTTGACTGATTTAATTAATGAGTGGAGGTTTGGCTTTGATAAATAAGTTTTTTCAAGAACAACTTGGGGATATTAAAATAAATATATGAATTTAAAGCTAGTTTGGAGCATTAAATAATATTTTCTAAGTTTTTTTACTAGTTTTTGTAAACCAAACCTGTAGAGTTTTAATGAGAACCATTAGGAATAGATTGGTATGTCTAATATGGTTGTTTAGAGTCCCTTGGTTTCTGGTTACAGCACTCAAGTGAGTGGCATTGGTGTGCCTTTCACTTGTTTAGGATAAATGAATATAAATAAAAGTAACAACAGTGAGTCATTCGCATAAATCTGAAACATGCTGCCTAGGCCAGCGTTTAGTGTTCTAGGTCAAGTAACTTAGGAAATTTAGTTGTTTTTTGTCCTATGACATATATAGAATATCTGTAGCCTCATTACTGGATGTTTAAACATCTGAAGGCTGGTTATAAAAATTAGAAGAGTTTGTGATCACACATTTTTATCGAGTCACAGTTGCTTTCCAACATAGTGATTTTGTAAAAAGATATTTTCTCCATGTTGCTGATGTTATTAGTTTTTCCTATAATCCTCATTGAATGGGTAGCGTAATAAGCTTTTCAAATGTCCAATTTCATGGTTGAACATGCCCTGCAGAAATTCTGCAACATGAGCTATTCAAATGGCTCTGTTTCCACTCCTAACCTATTATTTCAACTGTTTTCAATGGGGATAACTATTGTTTTAGATTTTCCTTATATTTTTAAATTAAAATGGGATAAATAAACTTCCCAACCATGTATAGCTCGTCCAATGGGTATTTTAGATGAATCAGGAAAAAATCCAAAAGGCATATTGTTTGAACATTCTATATGATGCAGCAACATCCTATTAAAAATTCATTTGATGTTCAAAATGATTATTTGGGATTTTTTGAGTATTTTTAGGTTGAAATATATTGAGTCAGCATTCATGGAAATTTTAGTTTGTGATTTTACGTCTTCGAAATAGTCTAGAATAAATTTGGAGAGATCTAGACGTCAAAACTATAAACTATTTTTGAGTATTTTCAAGTTTAGGTGTCCACTTTTCAAGGCATTCGAATGCCTTAGAATTGATTCCAAAATGTCGTTTTATGTGTCAAGAGGTTTATAAGTGTTCAATAGAAGATGTCGTAACATGTCAAACGCCAATCCAATACGCTGGACTTAAATGAATAAATTTTCATTTCATTTTCTGTTATTGGGACATGACTTAGTTGTTGAATGAAACGTTCATTCAAGTTAACCCTAAATGGTCGTTATGCTATCAATTTATTTTGGCTAGGTAAGATTGGTCATCTATCAAAGTTTATCTTTTGAGGGTTGTGAAATGCTCTTAAACAAACTTTGAAGTTTGTTTAATAACCATAGATTTATATGAAAAAGGTTCAAGAGTCGATTATACTCAGAGTGAGACTTCTCCGCTTTGTAATGCCCGTAAAACGATACTTATTAATCACATGTTATCCTAAATCTTGATTAAAATTGATTTTAATTTTTTGATACTTAATTGTAATTCCCATATTTAAAAATAAGATTGATATCATTTTTCCAATTCAAAGTAAATTGGTTTTTAATTGATTTTGAAAATCAAAATATTTTTCACACTTTTCCAGGAAACGTGGAGAAATATGAAAGTTTTATTTTTTGAGAAATTAAAAATTTCACTTGTGTAAAAAGGGTATTCCTTTATTTAAATAGTAAATGATGTCACTTCTATATACTACAAGCACACCTATGGACTATTTTAACTCAGGCTATTGCTTCGAATTTTATTTAAAACTCGTATTATAGTTAATAATATCATACTAGGTTTTTAGCATAATAGTACCTAAGAGACTCTAAATGACATGCATTGACATGAAAATTCTTACATGATCCTAATGGACATGTATTGACATGAAGGTTCCTACATAATTCTAGAATTAGCTTTAGGATACTATTACCAAAATAACCCTAAGGACATTTTTCAACATGAAAATTTTCACATAATCCTAAAGTGATGGAAATCTCAAAAATTGACTTTAAATTATACAAACAATCATAAATGATCTTAAAATGCATGGAAAATGCTAAATGGTCCTAAAATGAAAGGAGATTTCTAAATGATCCCTAATGTACATGCAATAGCTTAAATGACCTTAAAAGACATGGAAATGTTAGAATAATGCTGAAGTGCATGGAATTGCTTAATAGCCCTTAAATCATGAAAAATGAATAAAATGGTATTAAAATGTATAAAATTACATAATAGCCATGAAAAATGAATAAAATGGTATTAAAATGTATCAAATTACATAATAGCCATTAAATTATGGAAAATGACTAAAATGGTTCTAAAATGCATGGCATTGCATAATAATGCCTAAACCATGGAAAACTTCTAAAATGACCCTAAAATGCATGAAATTACGTTCCTAAAACATGGCAAATGACCAGAATAACCGTAAAATACTTGAGAATGTATAAATGATCCCAAATCATGAAAATTCACTAAAATGACAAATAACCCTTAAATCAAAAAATAACTAAAATGCTATTACAAATGCATAAAATGACAAAAAGGTTTCTAGATTATAGAAAATGACTTCAATATCCCTAAAATGTATGAAATGACATAATAATTTGTAAATCATGGAAAATGACTTAAATGTACTTAAATGCATGAAAAGAAATAGTATATACAAGAAAACATTAAAAAAAATGCAAAATGGTCCTTTCAAGCTTCTATCACTCCCAAATGCACCCATAAATATTTTTTCTCAACAAACACACAAATGTGGCATAAACATAAATGGATTTATCATTATGCATGTAAATGTTATTATGAATATAAAATTCTCGTGGAAGATGCATGGACATATGAATCATTACCATAATGCATGAAAATGTCATAAAATACATGTCATACATAATTTTAAGCGCAAAACACCTTTTCATCATGAATATACATGAAAACATTAATATGCATGGTGATGTTATCAAAATCATAATATTTTCATGGAAAATGTACGGAATTGTAAGTAATGATTATAATGCATCAAAATTTCATAAAATGCATCAATTATACATAACATGGAACATGAGTAACATAGAAACTCAACTAAAGTTAAAACATGAAATAGACTTAATGTAAACCACGTAAAAACTAAAAAAACCTAATGTAAACATTTGGAAAACTAGTTTTCTTGATGCAAAGATGATTTTTGTGACACTTTAAACCAAAATCATAAAAAAAAAACAAAAATATAGCACTCAAAGATTAAGATTTAGCTATAACTTGGTTTTTACACCTTGGTACAAATCATTACCTAAGCATGGTTTAGGATCATTAAGCTCTCAATAAGGAAAAGAGAAGATGTAAAATCAAAGTAGAAATGGAAAAAAAACAGCCTTAGTGTTGAGTTTTAAGAAAACCCCCTTCTTTTTTTCTTCATTCTTTTTTTTTTTGCTCTCTTTTTTAGTTTCTGCCTATGCTTAACTAAAAACCTACTCCCTCCTCTATTTTGGATGTCCCAAGGGGTTTAAAACCTCCCTTGGCTGATCATTTCTCATCTCTATGCATTACCACCTATTTCTTGACAATACACACATGCTTGCTTATAAAAAATCTCTTTAAAAGGTTAGGTGGTCTGATCAAGGGTTGAAACACTTCTAAATGAAGCATGATTTAGCTGAATTGGTGGACAATCTCAGCTGCATGCCTTCAACAAGAACCTTCACTCTAAATGGCCATATCTTGGCTTTATGTAAGAAATAAGTTTTAACATTAACTTAAAATAGCCTTCCATTGAAATTTAGGTAAAGTAGACTCAAAATAGTTAGAAAACAACCAAACTAGATGCAATTTTTGTGTCCATGCGCGATTTAAGCATTATAACTCATTTATCATAAGCTTATTTAAGCCTTAATGGCTTCATCCATGTGGATGGTTCTCATACTTATGTTTTAATGTAAAAATGTTTGTGAAGGACTTATTATTTGGTTATGAAATGCTCTAGGCCATTAAGAAAAAGAAATGCAAGAAAACTTAAGTGAAAAAAACTTGTTCATGGTGAAAATTTTCATGCATTATTGATACATCGGTGTTTGTATCGATACATGTGCTTCTAGAACAAAAAATTCATCAAAAACACAACACTGTATCAATATGGCCTTGTATTGATACAATGCATGTTCTAGGCTTGAAATCGCCAAAACCGAATGATTTATCGATACATTAATCAAATGTGTCAACACATCTTTGTAATTTTCATGAAAATAATTTTTTTTTATTTCAAAGGTTTCAATTGTTCAATTTGGTCCCTAGACATTTCAAATCTTTCTTTTTCCATTTATTATTATTTTGTCTTAGCCTTCTAATTAAGTCTCAGGGTGTCAAAAATTGTTTATGGAAGGGAGATAGGTGCATTTCATCTAAAAGTCTCTAATTAGGCATGATTTATTTGAAAGTGGCCTAGACAAAATTAAGTGTCTATAAAAGGCCTAGTGGGTCACATTTAAGTTTTTAAGTTAATAAAAATTAAATAAAAATTTGAGTTTTTGGTTTTGTTTTCAAAGTTGTGTTTTCTTTAATTTACTTTATATGTCTTACTTTGTAATTCTTAGAAATGGAGTCTAATTTCATAAATAATGTTGATTTATACTTGATTTATAAATATTCTAGGAATCATACAATTTTGTGAAAATTTTTCATTTTTATAAAAACCTTTTGATCCAAGTCAAGCTATAGATTTAAGTTAGTCTCAAATTAAAATTCGATCGCTTTCATGAGAACCCTATACGAGTCTCGAGATACATGTTTTCCATTTTTAGTGATATATGTTTGTTTTTCATGAATAAAAGAGGATTATGGTTGAAATTTTGTATAACTGGAGTTGAGAAAAATGTAATTTGAATACGTGTGATTAGTTGGTACTAAGTGTCGCAATGTGGCCTAAATAGGAATCCTAACCAATCGGACTTAAAATGTGAGTGTACCCCTCATTCTTATATATATATATATATGCATATATCATTAGTTTTTGTTTTAGGGGTCATATTATTATTATTATTATTTTCTTCTTATTTTTGGAGATCGATTCGTTGTGATGAATCACTCGCTTGATTTAACCTTAAATAGTCAATTACAAAACTTACCATTTATTTCGAAGTTGCCACCAAACTATTTTGGCTAGATAAGATTGGTCACTGATCAGATTTAGTATTTTGAGGGTTATAAAACCCCAAAAAACAAACTCCAAGGTCTACACTCGTGCTAGATTACACAAGTAAGGATTGATTCCTTTCATGACGCCTGGTAATTAGTACCTTATTAATCACGTTTTAACTTACAATTTGATTTTTACCCAGTTTCAATATATGATATTTAATTATAATTTTGATATATCAAAGTAAAATTTTATGAAACAGATTTATTATTCTGCATGAGAAAATTAGGTTTTAAATAGTTTTGAAAATCAAAATATCTTTCGTTCCCCACTGAAGATCCGATGGAATGCAAAAGATTTCATCATTATCTTTTTCGTATCCCATCGGAGAGCCAAAGGAATACAGAAGGTTTTAAAAATCAAAATATCTTTCACACCCCATTAGAAGGCTAGAGGAATATGAAAGCTTTGATTTTTTTGAAATTTATTAAAATCCTAATTTTCTTGTTTTTAAAAGGATATCTTTTATTAAAATAATCCATGAAACTCTTTTCATATGCTGGAAGAAATTTTGCGTACTACTTTAATTCGAAGACATTGCCTTAATTTTAAAACTTCCAATTTTATAAAAAATAAGAAAATTTGTCTAAGACCCAGTTTTGACAAAAAGTATAAAATTGGACTCCAAGGACTTGGATTTGGTTGAAAAGAGACCAAAATGTCCCTTGAAGTATACGTTCGACATGAAAGTATCACTGTAACTCTAAAGGACTCAGTTCTAAGGTAAATTAATAAAGTGTCCTTAAAGTTTGCCTTTGTGTGAAAGTATCCCGTTTACCCAAAGGACGTGAAAATATCAATGTGCATCTTTGACATATAAGTACTCCGGTGATCACATAGGACTTAGTTCAAATATTGATTACTAAAATGTCCCTAAGGTCTACCATTCTCATGAAAACATCCTAGTAGCGTGAAAGACTCAATAACTTGATAAAAAATGATAAAAAAGAACCTATCCTTATTATTCACCTTCAACATGGAAGTATCCTGATGATCATAAAGGACTTGGTTCTAGATAAATTATTAAAATACCCTTAATGTGTAAAGAAAGTATCTCGATAACCTTAAACGACTCGAAAATGATATGAAATGACTATTATACCCTCAATGGGTAACTTGGACATCAAAGGTGACCTAAAATGCAAAAATTACAATAAGTCCCTATATTTATCAAAACTACACTTTAGGCCCCAAAGTGACTAAAAATGCTAAAAATGCTTCAAAATGACCAAAATACCTAAAATTTAATTTAGCATAAGAAATGACATATTTGACCCTTAAAATGCAAGGATTTAGTAAAGGGTCTCTAAACTTTCTAATGTTGTAACTTAATCCCTAAATGATTTAAAATCACAAATAAACATCAAACACATCAAAATCAATGTGGAAAATTTATCAAGTATCACAAGAACCATTCGACCAAGTACCTTTGGCCTTGGAATAATATTCTTTAATTTTTGTAAGTGGACCTTTAAAATTTTTAGAATTACAAAATGACCCTTTAATGGTGAAAAATGTATATTATGCATTTAAACATGTCAAAAATGCGTGACATACACTCCTAAACTATGCACTCCACCAAGCATGGATGGTCCTGGAAAATTTTTTTAAAATTTGGCAATTTATTCTTTATATTTTCCAAAAATGCAAAATAGCACCAAAAAGTCAAAAATTATCACCAAATCACACATACAGGATTTGGACAACTTGGAAATACCTATCCAAGGCCTTGATAAAATTTAAAAAATTTATTTTTAGGCCCTTGTAATTTTCAAACATCTCAAAATAGTCTAAAATATTATAAAAACAAGAAATAAAATTTCATCAAAGGCTACAATTATTATCAACAAACAAAAAAAAATTTTCTTTACATGGATGCATGAATAATCAACACTTATCCTAATTTCTACCAAGCTTACATCGTCATCATGTATAAAATCATGAAATATAGACATATAAACATATTTTATCAAATATTCACATGACTATACCAAGGAAAATATTATCATCGTGAACATATTTACATAATAAAAATACACAACATATCAACAAAAATATGTTTTCTTGAAAAAAAATCAATTTTTTGCTAAGAAAAATCAAATTTAATAGCTAAATTAGAAAATTGTTCATGGTTTTCAACACTTGGCCTTTCTACATGGATCAAAGTCGATGAGCACAAGTGATTGTCAAGCTCACTAGAAAGACGAAAAATGATTGAAATAAGAAAAAATTAAACTTTTTCAAGTGAAATTACGTTGAAAGCTTGAAAATTCTTAAGTAAAAATGCCAAATTTTACCATTAAAGCCATTACACTATTCTTGAAATTTCTTTCCCTTATTTATAAGGGGGAGGTTTGCCTAAGGGATATACAATCCCTTTTGGCTGAATTTTGCCTTTTTTTCCTTAGTTTTTGATTTTTTTACTTTATTAGATATTTTATGATTTTGATAAAACGTAATTAATTGATTTTGTGTCCTTTTTTATGACTTATCATGCAAGAGCCATCATCTAGGACCATTGCATCCATGACGATATGAAAAAAAATCTAAATTAGGTAAAAATAGTTGATAATGATTAAATTGTAACAAATTAAAAATTATGTGTTCAAGAAATAAAATTTAAAATAAAATTCAATTAATAATTTAATCAAAATAAGCTTGTTGGGCTTGTTAGAAAACAAAAATGGCTCATAGGGGTAGTTGGAAAGTTAATGGGCTTGTAGGGCTTATTACAAAAATTAATGGGTTTTAAAGCCCATGAAATGGAAAAAAATAAATTCTAGCCCATTAAAAATAAAATTAATAAAATTTCGATGTAAAAATTCCAAAATAAAGTTTTGAGAAATTTTGTTTAAAAAAAGGCAGTTAAATGTTTCAAACCTGTAAAAATTTATGAGAAAAGTCCTTGTGGAAGAAAATTGAAATTTAATAAAATGAATTGGAATTTGAAAAAGCCATATGCTAGCCAGTTTATTAGAATATGTGAAAATATTTAAAATTCTAAACTCTAAAAAGTTTTATAGATAAGAAAAAGTTCATATTTAGAGATGAGAAAATTTCAAAAATATTTTCAAATTTATAAAAATGGATTATATTCAACACAATACAAAAATATTAATCTATAAAAAATAAGAAAGACAAAAACCTAAAATCCAAAACAAATTTTACTGAAAAATTTCATAAGCATTACACTCGTGATGCTATGAAAAATTCAAAATTAGTTAATAAATTTGATAATTTGACACCTCGTGATATAAAATGCCAATACATATTTTTTTTGAATATTTTTTATTTTTTAGGATAAGTAATTGCATAAATGCTACACGGTTGTTGGTAAAAATATACGACATTCAATTTTCAAAATTTCATAGGAAAACTCAAAAAATCCCTAAAAATGAAAAATTTGACGGTAGCATCATATGCAAAATTGGACTTCAAAATTTGATAAAAAAAATTTAAAAACTAATTTATCTGAGATTAGTTCCTTACGACCCCAAAATGACAATTTTCTATCATGTGCATGAGCGATGATTTAGGTAAGACCAAAAAAGTCTTGAAAATGCCCATTTTGTTTGGAGGAGATCAACCTTTACCAGGGAAGTCATTAGACTCTCAATCTTGGATATTTAGGATTCTAGAAAAATGGCTCGAACAAAATTTGATGTTTACAACCGCCCTTCTTTGACCATTGCTAAGGATTAAGAACAGGGCAAAGACTAAATAGACACAATTTTGTCTAGGCTATAAAGTCTTGAAAAATAAACTAAATTAAAAACATATATGTTAAAAGAAAATATCTAAGGAGGAAACCTAGGTTAATGTAGGGACTTGACCAAGGCAAAACCTAAGTCTAAAGGGTTAACCAAGGTGAAACCTAAGTCTAAAAGGATTGACCAGGATGAAACCATGCTAGTTAACTTAGGTGACTAGGGTGGAACCTAAGTTAAAAAGGGTTGATCGAGATGAAACCATACTAGTCAACTTTGGTGACTATGCCTAAGTCTAAAAGGGTTGACAGCGATGAAACCATAATAGTCAACTTGGGTAACTAGGGTAGAACCTAAAAGGGTTAACTAGGATGAAAACATATTAGTAAACTTAGGTGACCAAGGTGGAACCTAAGTCTAAAAGGGTTGACCGGGATGAAACCATACTAGTCAATTTGGGTGACCAGTGTAGAAACTAAGTCGAAAAAAAGTTGACTGGGATGAAACTATACTAGTCAACTTGAGTGATAGGTAAATACCTAAGTTAAAAAGGGTGAACCAGGATGAAACCATGCTAATTAACTTAGGTGACCAAGGTATACCTAGATAAAAAAAGGGTTAACCAGGACAAAACCATACTAGTCAATTTGGGTGACTAGGGCGATACCTAGGTCAAAAATAGGTTGACCGAGATAAAACTACACTAGTCAACTTGGGTGACTAGGGCAATATGTAAGTCCAAAAAGGTTGATCGAGATGAAATCATACTATCAACTTGGGTGACAAAGGTGATATCAAGGTTAAAAGAGGTTAACCAGAATAAACAATGATAGTCAACTTGGATAACCAGGGTGATACCTAGGTCAAAAAAGGGTTGACTCAGATAAAATCATTCTAATCAACTTGGATGACTAGGGCGATACCTAAGTCAAAAAGGGTTGACCAAGATAAAATCATACTAGTAAACTTGGATGACCAGAGCAATATCTAAGTCAAAAAGGCTTAACCAGGATCAAACTATACTAGTCAACTTGGGAAGAGACAATGTTTGACATTCGATTAGTTTGAGGGGATGTGAGACTTACCTTTTGATTTTAAGGAAGTCAGCATATTTAGTAATTTTTTGCAATATTATGCTTAACTTTTGATCTTTAAATCAACAAATGAAATAAAAATGGTTGTAAAGTGCGTATGATGAATTCACATGACTATATTACATTACTTATGGGTTTAATTATGCATAGCCTCCAATCCAACCTATTTTGGAGTTGAAGGCATTTTTAGAAAATATGACAAATATTTTTTTTTCATTCGGTGAAGTAAGCCTGCACTTCTTTTTGGAGTTAAAGGCATATTTAGAAAATGTTATTAACATTTCTTTTTCTTTTGAAAAAAGAGTCAATGCTTGAACTTGAAGTTGAAGGCATCTTTAGAAAATGTTATAAACAACATAAGCCTACTCCTGTACTTGGAGTTGAAGGCATCTTTAAAAAATTTTGTGAACAAAATGAGCCTACTCCTATACTTGGAGTCGAAGGCATTTTCAAAAAATGTTAGGAATATCTTTTTTTCTTTTGGCAAGAAGAGCCTATGTCTACGTTTGAAGTTGAAGGTTTAAATCATTAAAAGGCTATCTCATGTTTGCCCTATGAAATCCTTCTTCTAATCTTGACTTCAAGAATTTAGGAATTATTTTATTTTTCCTAGATAGTCACCAAATAACAAATTAGTGTTTATCAACTTTAGGCAATTAGATAAGAGTCAACATTTTGGAATTCGAAAAGTATTCAAATATTCTTATTAAAATTATGAGAAATATTAATGTTCATCTAAATTTTAGGATTTATGGAATGAGATTAGCTTCTCATTTTAACCTGGGAAAGGATTTGCTCAATCAAAAGCTATGGATATTTTAAAACAATTTCAACCATGAATTTTCCAATATCGAGGATAATGGACATGCCATCTTCATTTATTGATGTTAACGCTTTCTCATGATAGATGATTACTATTTGGACATCTTTGGATGAGATAAGGAAATGAATTTAGAGGAATAAATAAGAGTAACACTACTAAAATTTGATTGAAAGAAATCGGTACAGCAAGGTCAAGGTTTATCAAGACCATGTTTAGGTAGATGTTCTTTTCATGGGAGTTCCTTAAAAGGCAAATAATCAAGCTATAACATCTTTTTATTCTTTAAATATAATACCTCGACAGTTGTTAAACTAGTAAACATCTAGTTTCAAAGAATTAATTCGAAAGGTCTTTAGTAAGCACTAATTCCAAAGGTTAGACTTAAAGGTTTGACAGGTTATCTTAAAAGAAAGTATTGAGTCATTTAACTTAATCTTTTGCTGACATCATGAAACTTTTACAAGTTTTGGGATTATTTCTGAATTAGTATGGAAGAGTTTTTTTTTTCTTTGGTGCTACTTTTGCTGGTTTAGGAGCAATTCCAAAGCCTTTAAGTTTGTTCTAGATTACCTTTTTCGGCTTTTCATCCTATAACTTTATTTGTTTTTCATTTTTTTCTTTGTTTCTTTGAATTGATTGTTTGCCCCATCATATTCTTGAGGACTCAAAAATCATCCAAAAAATAAATTTTCAAAAGCTTCCCAGGAACGGCTCGATAGCTTAAATAATTATGTTTGATTGAAATAGACTTTTGCAAGTACATAACGTAAGCCATGGTTCAAGGTTTAGAAAGAAAAGGATATATTGGCCCAAATAAGATATTTGAGGGTAATTGAATCAAGGATCATTTTTCTTTAAAAGAATTCTTATCTGGCCTATCTTCTAAGACAAAGCACATCTTTGTTTCTTCATCATTTTCTGTCATTTCTCTTTACTTCTCTTTATTTTTTCTTCATTCTGAAGGAACTTGAAATTTGAACTTTGAATTAGTCTTTGATTTTGCTTTATAACAATAGGCTTCTTCTATTTGTAACTTTAGAAATGAATTTGCTCTTTCTGATATTAACGCTTTGCTTCACCTTGCTCCTTAGTGTGGAGGGAGATCCTTAATTAGGTTTTATACAAAGAATACATCATTTGGCTAAAAAAAGGACTACAAAGGAAATAATTTTGTCATGTCTATGAAAGGATAGAGAAAGATGGCCACTTTTATTTCAAACAAAGCCATTTGAATTGACAAGATTTTCTAAGAAAAAGTAGTTTCTCTTTTTTCTAAAGGCTTAATGTATGTCTCTTAACATTATCAACTTCGTAACCACTAATGAATCTTGCTTTTGGTTGAGCCTTTAAGAAAAACATCAAATTGGCATGGGCAAATCTTGAATCTTACATCTTATTTAATAGACATTGGATTAAAAAGGTTTTATCCTAGAGGAAAAGGTGTTTTTGGCTCATGTATACTCTTATTCTTCTTGAATCAAGGATTTGGAAAGTGTTATTGAAGTTGTTGTGAAAAGCTTACCTAAATGAATTCGGGAGATCTTAGGATACCATCATTATTTTAACACATGTAAAACTATCAGTATCTGATTCTTTTAAAAGTACAACTTATTTGTTTAAATCCTAAAAATCCAAAAAGGAATGTTTGGGTGTGAAAGGTCCATACTTGAATGTTTAGGACGATCATATAAATGGAGGTGAATGACCTTTTTGAGAAAATTCAGTTTAACGATGATCACCTTTCCAAATAAAAAAAATTTTCTCATTACCCTAGATACTAAAAATCATTATTAGCAGAGTTCATGGCCTATGATAGGATGCGCAATGTTCATTCATTCATTTCAAAATTCATAATTTCTAAAAGAAAAGGTACAAAGTTTTAAAGTCAAGAAAGAATCTGCCTTTGTTTGGCATACTAACTTAAGGTCGATGACTTTTAGGTCATTATCCTTGATAGGCATCCACCAGCTCATAGAATTTTATTAGGTCAGCATCCCTAAAAGCTTATAATTTAGTCTTGGATGCATTGCAGCTTTTCATGGAATGGCCTTCCATCCCTTGATGATACTCGCATTTAGCATTCAAATTGTACCATTTTGGGTAAAGAGGTTTTTTAAGCTTTGTAGGACAGCGAAAGATCATTCGACTCTGCCAAGGCTATAGAGTAATGAAAAATTGGGGGTAAAGATGCAGGTCAAATGAATTTTCTTTATCAACTTTCTATGTTTCTAGCTTCCATCGACTATGATTTATTGGCATTTATTGATAGAATCATTTTCTCATCCTACATATGCTACCTGTTGCCCCTTGGTGAGCTTTAGGGTCAGCATGTATGTGTTATGGGACTAGCTCCCAAATGTAAAGTACCTTGAAGTGGTTGCCTTTTTTCCCTCAATGAGCTGACAACAGTATTGGTACGATACATAACTATTTGTAAATTCTTTTAGCTAAGGCTTTGCATTTCCAGAAACCTTTCCTCCATAATTCTTTTTTTCTTTTTACTTTATTAAGTGGTTTGGAGTATTTAGGGCTTTGATTTTCCTTCATTGTTTTGGACTTGTTCCAACCTATCCTATCAAGTAGTTTTGCTTTTTCCATCTAGTGGTGCTATGTTATTTCACCTTAAATAGAAAAAATAACTTAAATTAGTTTGTGTGAATATGCATGTGCCTTGTCAACATCAATTTTTATTATCATTCTTATATTGACATCAATAAATGGAAAATTGATATATGGATAATGAATGAATAAATGCATAAAGGAATGAATAAATGAAAGAATGAGTTAAAAAGACAACATTTAATGGCACAAATTGGATGCCAAGCAATTAGCTAAGAATCAAACATAGAGATTATTGTGAGGGAAAGAATCCTAATAATTCAAGTCATAATTCGACACCATTGTTTCATTAACTAAAACTCTCTGAATTTATTCATTTTTGGTGCACAAAAGCATATTTACAGTATTTAAAAGGAAAAAGTAACAAAAAGAATTGCTTGTGCAAACACTTTATTTTTCTGGGTATGTTAATGCTTCTAGGGAACCCTTACAAATACTGATCATTCTTATTGAACCTTATATTAATAAAGCCAATAAAGTAGCAAAAAGATTATCTCATCTCCATGATCACTTCATTGCCTTAAATATTCTAATGCCTCTAAATAGTGTGATAGAAGTTTAGTAGTAACATTCGACCTTGATTCGACCTGGATTATGCCAGCATCAATTAGATCTTGAACTTTTATTTTGAATACATTGCATTTTTCTATGGAATTTCCATGTAATCCCACATGGTATTTGCAAAGTACATTGATGTCATATTGTCACCGTGTGCCTGGCCTTTAAAACTTTGGACGATCTAAAAAGCATAGCACGCTCGACTTAAAAATAAATGATGGTTGGTTGTGGTCAAGCCTTTGAGCTATCCCTTGATTAGGATTTGGATTAAGTGTGATAACATAAAGGGGATAGGGATCATCGGACGAGTCGCTCATCCAACTGGTCTTGGATGGCCACCACAAAGTTACCATAAACTTGGAGTTGCCATCGATTATTTTAGGCTAAGCAAGATTGGATGCCTTTTGAAAACAATATTACGAGTTACGAAACTCGAAACACTAATTTCAAGGTCTACAAGGTCCAGAGATTCGTTGGTTGGGCTCGGGAGTTGGTTATGCGTAGAGAAGGACTAGCATCCCCATGATGCCCAAAATCGATACCTACTAACTATATCTCACTTTGGTCTTGGTTAAATCGATTCCATTTGGTTTCTATTTAGATATAATCCTCTTTAATGCATGAAGTTTTAGAAAATGTAAATCCAAGCTTTTTCTTATTAAGGGAAATTAGATCACCTATGCGCCTCGGAGGTGTGAGGACCATAGGGATTTTCTGTGAAAACATGCCCGGATTGGATTTTAAAAAAATTGGATTTTCATATTAGGTACTGAAGAGATACCAACACAAAACATCGCCTCATAAATTTTATTGGAAAATGAATTTTAAATATGGATGCACAATAACACTACAAAAGGAAATAAGTTAGAAGGCAAAACATGAAAAATATAATAATATCATAAACAAGCAATCACAAACAAAAGAACATAAAAATGGAGGGGCGATCAAAATATATCTAATAATTGCCTTTGATTATTGAAGAATAATCGGGATGACAATTTTAGAGACTGATTTGGATTCAGTGGTAATTTAAAGAACAAAGATGATCTTTATCAAAATAGTTTGAGGCATCCCGAAGAGAGAAAATTTTAAAATTTTGAGGTAAAAGCAAGGTTGGAGTATCCCCTCAGTGAGGTGGGGTTGGAGTATGCCCTAACATAGAGTTATGAAAATAGTTAAGATTAAAGTGAAAATTTAGATTTTTAAAGGAAAAATAGGGTTAGAGTACCCTTTTTGAGTAATAGGGTTAGCGTATTCTCAAAGTTAGGAAAATATTTAGGAAAAAAGAAAAAATTTGAATTTTTTTAATTAAAAATGGGGTTGAAGTATCTTCTTTGGAGTAATGTAGTTAGAGTATCTCCGCCAGCTAAAATTTTAATATGAAATCCCATTTTTCGTATTTTAATCTTGATTCAAGTCAAAAGAGGTTAATGTTATGGAGAAATCTACCGAGCACATTTTTGAGACATCTGAACATCTCGATAAAAGGAGATTCAAAAATTAGGTTGAAAATAAGGGATAGCATCTTGTCATCTTCATTTTTGGATTTGGTTCAGGTGTATCCAAAGACTTCAGAGGGTAAATGAGGCACCCTTGGAAAGGTAACTCGACAAGGTTTAATAAAAAAATATTCCAAAAATTCTAGAAAATCACTTTCTAGATGGAATTAATTTTCGAAGTTAGGTTCATCTCAGCATTAGCAGCATGTATGATTAAAAGGGCATGATGGATTTTAAAAAATCATTCTAAGCTTATCTGAGATTGTTAGATCATAGATAATACCTATTCGAAAAGGGAATTTTGTGAACTTTTTGGCAAAAATATTTGGAAATTTCATAAAAGTCAATGGTGGGCTGTAATGGCCCCAAACAAAATGTTAAATGTTGGTTCCAGGGTTTAGGATAGTAAAGGTTCAAAAAATCATAATCCCCTCATTTGGGATGATCCACAGGCAAATAAGGGACCATTAGAAAGGTAATTTAATGCCTTTTAAAGGAAAAATGTTAGAAAAATCAAAGGAAATACTTTGTGGTTCAAAAATGATTTTTAAATTCAAACTATGGTGCTGCTAAAGCCAAAACAGGGGGGATTATTCGATGTTTTGGCTTTTTAAAGATAGACTCAGGTCTAGCACATCCAAATGTCTACAACAAAAAGTAAAACAGGCTTCACAAGTTCATTCCATAATCTTGAAGTAGTTTGGGATAATGGAATAACCCATTGACCATGTAACCGAAAGGAACACGAGGGTCAAGATCAAGGATTAGTACTAAAAATGATTTTTTTCTTTGAAAAATGAACTTTTCTCAGCATAAGTCCAGATTTGAAATGTTGATTTATCCCCAAGATTAGGAGACCAATTTGATGAAAACATTTAGCTCGTGCTACACTTCATCTATTCGAGGTAACATGAGCTTAACTTGTGGATGTTTCTAAAAATCAATTTGTAAAAGACAAGTAACCATTTTAATAGAGATATCATGAACAAAATACAGCACATATAAAAATGAACATGGATTAAACATGCATACAAGCAAAGATGACATTTTGACATGGAAATGGGTGACATAGATGTAAGAAGATAACAAATAAGGTCCATGGAGATGATATAAACATGTTTATACAAAGGAGTGGATGTTGGAGTTGTTAAGACAAAATTTTTATTTCATGAACCTCCTTAAAACATAAGAAAAATATTTGAACATATTAAGACACATTAAGGTAACCATTTAAATATGAAATGAGCATGTGAATATGGAAGGAACATGGCAAAAGGTGTATGAAAATAGGCTGTATGATAATGAAAATGAAGCATGGTGAGTTTATATAGCTAACAACATCAAAGTGTCATGAGGGTCATTAAGATCCTAGGACTACCATAACCAAGGCAACAAAGATGCATGGGAATATTAGGAGGGTCATGGCAATATGAATGGTTCACTAAAATGAAATAGATGATCAAAACATAAAATACATGGGAGAAGGTAAAAAAATACTAGCAAAGGCTTATAGTTTCTTCCTTCTTTAAAGAAGTAATTTTAAGCTCAGTTTTTTCCCTTATTTTGCTAATGTTTAGCAAGAAAAGGGTAAAAGGAAGAAGCTTTTTAGTAATATGGTTGCTAATGAGGTGTTTTAAGAATGAAAGTGTGTGATAGGTTGAGTTTTTGAAGGTGTTCTACTAGTGGTTTTGGGGAGCTATGGGAATGAAGGTTGGTTGAGAGTGAAAGGTAATGGAATAGTAAAATTTGAAAGCTAAAGTTGCTAGAAAATTTTTGGAATAGATTGAAAACTTTTTAGGATTGATGGAGAGCCTTTTGGAGAGCTTTAAGTTTTTTTTTTTTTTTGAGATGGCTGGTTGTCTATTGATTCAATGCTTAGCCCTTCATTTTAGAAGATAATGCAAAGGGCACTTTTGATTTTTCCCTTCTACACCAGGGGACATCTCCAGTTGCCATGCTCAGTTGACTCTCTTCTTATTGGTTCTACCATGCTGAGCAAGAAGGTAGAAAGGCTGTGACAGCTTACAATTGGAGATATTCCTACCACACCGTCTTACACCTACATATCTTATAAAAGTGACCTTTGTCATTAATTGTTTGGACTCCAAAAATTTGTTAGAATCCGTTAATGAACCAATAGTTGAGGTTTGCAATGTTTTATAATAGTTCTTTGGTGCAAAAACATTTTTAAATAGGGTTTTCAAAGGCTAAAAAATGGCTTAAACTAGGCAAAAATGCCTTGGTGTATCGATACAAAACATGTTTTATTGATACATAAGGGACTTTTTACTCCTGAATAGTGATACAATGAGTTAAGTATTGATACTAAGAGCAAAACAGTGTTTCCAATCTTGAGACTTAGAGGCCAGTATCAATACTCCATGCATTTGTATCGATACTTATGCTTATGTATCGATACATTTTGCTAAAAATCATAACTTTAGCTGCTGCCAAGGTCTATATCGATACAAACATGCTAGGTATCAATACCACACCTTGGGTATCGATACATACTATATGTGAAAATTGAAGTTTTTCACATGGTAAAGGCCTCATATCAATACTTGTGCCGCAATATAACTTGTATGTACCTGTGGCTTCCCGATTACCTCAGCTTGGTCACAAACAATGGTAAATTGATTTGGGTATACATTTGAATAACCTTGGTGATACCATAAAAAGGGGCCTTTGATGCCTCATTTTTACATTTATTTTAATATGGCTTATAAGCATTTTAGACCTTTCCAAAACAAATTTTTCCACTTGGCACCATTCCTCAGCTTTTATTTCTAATTTTTGAGTTTATCATTTCTTACCTAACTCCTAGGATATCAAAAACTGGTCCAAACAAAATGAGGTGTCTACAACCACCCCCCTTTGGTTGTTGCTAAGTATTAGAATAGGACAAAGATAAATAAACACTATTTTGTTTGGATGGGCTAATGGATTTATGTGCCGTTGAAAAGCGGAGAGTTATTTAGTGTCATGTTGAGATGGGTTAAAAAACTTATTGAACTAAGATTTTGATGAGTTTTATAGGGTTTAACCTCCTTATGAGGTTATTTTTCATTTTTTTCGAATAGGTGCCATTAGCTTGTGTGAGCTTTAAGGTAGGTAAAGAAAGACGTCTAGCATTTCATGGACTAAGGTAGACAAGTGCCAGCTTGTGTTGGCTTTAAGGTAAGTGAAGAAAGGCGTTCAGCTCTTTATGAACTAAGGTAAATAGGTGCCACCAATTTGTATGGGCTTTAATGTAGTAAAAAAATCTTACTCTTTGAGGACTAAGGTGGGTTATGTGGTGCCACCAGCTTGTGTGGGCTTTGAGAAGCATCCTGCTCTTTGAGGACTGACATAGGTAGTTGCCACCAGCTTGTGTAGGCTTTGAGGTAGGGAAGCATCTTGCTCTTTGAGGACTGAGGTATGTAGGTGCAACTAGCTTGTGTGAGTTTTGTGGTAAAGAAGTGTTCTACTCTTTGAGGATTGAGGTAGGTAGTTGCCACTAGCTTGTGTGGGCTTTGAGGTTAGAAAGCGTCCTACTCTTTGAGGACTAAGGTAGGTAGTTGCCACCAACTTGTGCAGGCTCTGATAAGCATCCTGCTTTTTAAGGACTGAAAGAAAATAAGTTTGGGATACTTCTCTTGGATGATTTTCAAAAGATACTTACTTGAGGCCTTTTAAGGTTTCTCAAAATCATAAATTATACCTTAAGTTCCCTATAAATTTAACTTCTACATAGGAGCTGATACCTGTAGAATGTTGAATGCTGCATAATGCATGGAAATGCAAATGCCTACCTAATTGATGCAACGGTGATGACTTTAAAGGCCTAATCTAATGGCTAGTTTTGGGCTTTCTTTGGCTTTGGTGAGGTGGCCTTTTGCCCAGGGTTTGTCAATCTTGCTCTAGATTTCCATAGGTTTTAAATGTTAAAGTTGTCCTTTCTTTGAAGGTATAGAAAGTCCATGACCACTTATTGGAAGGAAGTTTTAGGCAAATTTCTAAGATGTAGGGTCCTAGAGCAAGACCGATTGTGGCCTCAAGAGTTCATTCTTGGTGCTTAAACATAAAACAAAGTTCTTGCAAAGTTCTATCTTTCAAAGTAATGCTAGGAAATCCTATTATCAGTTTTGTTTATTTATCAAGCACTATCAATTAAATGATAAACATGATGCAACATGGAATGTAGAATTAAAAAAAGGTTTTATAAGAAATCAAACAGTTATATTTTCATTTAAAAAAAGAGGGTACAAGTTGTGATAAACTCATGAGATTATGAAAAATTTTGAAATACAAAAGAGATAAGAGGAGTCTTCTAAGTCAATTAGCTCTAATATGGATGACATGAATTTTTCATTGACTACCTTTGAAGATTTCTCTCGTGCAATTGATCCTTTTGGTGTTGGCCGACTCCTTTGATTGCCCCATGGTGGAATAGGGCCTTAAAGTTAGGTATTTTCTATTTTTCATGTTTAGGTATGGATGAGGTTTCGATTGTGTTAGTCAACATAAAACTGACTTAGTGTCTTAGTTAGAGTTATGAATACGAGGAAGATTGGTTTTGGGATAATGATAGTTTGGGCTTAGCTTTGTTTGAATGAGGAGTTCTGATCACTTAAGCTACCCTATTGGGTTTCCAACTTAAGCTGATTTTTTTTGGATTTTTTTTGCAAGTGGTAAGCAAGGGACTAATAGGATGCCCTTTCAGGTTTTCATCCTAAAGTCCTTTTAAGCATAGTGCATCTTAATAGAATCAGAATTCATCGGGTTGGGCAAGTTGCTACCATCCATCTCGGTTAAGATTAGAGCTCTTCTAGAGAATACGTGTTTCACCACGTATGGCTATTCCTAATTTAGGGTCTATTTTTTGTGAGTATCTTTATGTATCGAGAGAATTTATTTAAGCACCAGGTCACCTTCTCGAAACTAACGAGGATGGACCTTCTTGTCATGGGCTCTCATCATGCGCTTTTGATACATCTACCAATGATAGATGGCTTTGATTTTTTTTCGATGAGATTGAGCTGCTCGTATCAGTTTTTGACCCATTTAGCCTTTTCAAGTTGTGATTCCATTAGGACTCTAAGTGATGGGATTTTAACTTTAATTAGCAAGATAACCTTCATGCCACAGACCAAAGAGAATGAGGTGGCACCCGTGGAAGTTCGTACTGCTTTGCGATTGGTGTGTAAAGCAAAGGGTAACTTCTCATGCCAATCCTTGTATGTCTCAACCATCTTTTCAACTATCTTCTTGATATTCTTGTTGGCTGCTTTAACTGCTCCGTTCATCTTTGGACAGTATGGGATAGAGTTTTGATACTGAATCTTGAACTAACCGCAGACTACTTGCTTCATCTTGTTTTTTAGGTTGCGTGCATATCAGTGATGATTTGTTCGAGAAAACCATATCTACGGATGATGTCCTATTTCATAAATTTGCACACGATATATCCGGTGACGTTGGCATAAGAAGCTGCCTCTACCTATTTGGCGAGTAATCGATCACGACCAAAATAAAGTGATGCCCATTAGAAGCCTTAAGGGTAATCGGTCCAATCATGTTCATGCCCTAAAGAGAGAAGGGCTATGGAGCTGTCATAACATGTAGAGGTGTCAGTGGGACATAGGTTTTGTCAATGTAGATTTGGCATTTGTGACACTTTTGAGCATAGTCAATGCAATCCAAGAGTCAACCAATAATAAGCTGATCGCATGACTTGTCTTCCCATTCGTGTCCATTAGCATGCATACCACAAATTCGTTCATGGACTTGTTTAAGTATTTTTTTAGCTTCAGAGGTATCAACACATCAGAATAACACTTGATCCCAATCTTCTTGTACAAAATCTCACCATCCAAAATAAAGTTCATAGTTAATTATCTTATGGTTCTCTTACTAGCTTTCATGGTGCCTTTTGGGTATCATTGATTCTTGATGTACTAAAGGATGTCATGATACCATGGCAAACTGTCTTTCTCTTCTTCAACATTCTGGCAATGTGCCAAGGTTGAATAGATACTTATTTGGATAGGTGCAATGTTTGATTCTTGATTGACTTTAAACATGGAAGATAAAGTGGCCAAGGCATCAACGATTTGGTTTTCTTCTCAAGGTAGATGTTGAAAGCTAATATCATCAAACTCTTTCTTGAGCTTCAGTATCATATTCCCATGATGGATCAGTTTAGCATCACGTGTTTGCTATTCTCCCTTCAGTTGGTAAATGACGAGGGTTGAATCTCCAAACATTTACAATGTTTGAATGCCCTTTTCAATGGCTCCTTGGAGTCCCATGATGCTAGCCTCATATTTGGCTATGTTGTTGGTGTAGTCAAAGTTTAATTTGGCTATGAAAGGGTAATGGGCTCCCTCAGGTGAGATGAGAATTGCCCTAATTCCATGCCCCAATGCATTTAAAGCTCCATCAAAGTACATCCTCGATGATGACTCACACTTGATAGTGTTTTCTGCCTCTGATATGCACATCAAGTCTTTATCAGGGAACTTAGAGTTTAAAGGCTAATAATTATTTGTGGCTCGACTTGCCAAAAGGTTTGCTATTGCACTGCCTTTAATGGCTTTTTGGTTCACATACATAATGTCATGCTTAGAAAGTATAACTTGCCATCTAGCTATTCTCTTGGACAAGGCAGGGGCTTCACACAAATACTTGATGGGATCAAGCTTGGCGATTAACCTTGTATTGTGGTACAACTTGTATTGCCTTAACCTTCGGGCCGTCCAAGCTAAAGTGCAACATAGCTTTTCTACGAATGAATAATTATTTTCATATTCTATAAACTTCTTGCTCAAGTAATAGCTAGCCTATTCCTATTTTCTTGATTCATCATGTTGTCCTACACACAGCCCATCGACTTGTCTAGTACTGATAACTATAGGATTAATGGTTGTCCAAGCACTAGTGGCACAAGTACTAGAGGGTTCAAAAGGTAATGTTTGACCTTATCAAAAGCTTATTGGCATTCTTGATTCCATTCCTCAGATTTTATTTTTTAAGTAGCCTAAAGATCAGATCGCATTTGTTAATCAACTGAGATTGAACTGAGCTATGTAGTTTAGTCTTTCCAAGAAACTTCTCACTTTCTTTTGAGTTTGAGGTGGTGCTAGGTTTTGAATTGCCTTAACCTTGTCAGGATCCACCTCTATTCCTTTCTTGCTTACAATGAACCCCAATAATTTACCAGAGGTGACACCAAATGTGCATTTTATAGGATTTAGCTTGAGCGGGTATTTGCATAGCTTTTTAAAGAGTTTTCTTATATTGGCAACATGTCCACTCTCTTTTGGTGATTTGGCGATCATGTCATCCATGTAAACCTCTATCTCTTTGTGCATAACGTCATGGAACAATGTTATCATAGGCCTTTGCTAATTTGCCCTGGCATTCTTTAACCCGAAAGGCATTACTTTATAGCAAAAAGTTCTTCACATGGTCACGAATATGGTCTTTTCCATGTCTTCAGCTACCATTTTGATTTAATTGTAGTGCAAAAACCCATCCATGAAAAAAAATAGTGCATTTTTAGCAGTGTTGTCCACTAAGGTATCAATGTGAGGCAAAGAAAAATTATCCTTGGGGTTGGCTTGGTTCAGATCCCTGTAGTCCACACACATTCACACTTTACCATCATTCTTAGGAACTAGGACTAAGTTGGCTAGCCATTCAGGATATTTGGCTAGCTTGAGAAATCCTACTTTAAATTGCTTCTTCACTTCTTCCTTGATCTTAAGAAGCATTTTTGGTTCCATCCTGTTTAACTTTTGCTAGATTGGTTTGTATTCAGGTTTGAGGGGAAGTTTATGAATCATAATGTTGGTATCTAGTCCAAGCATATCTTGATAGGACTAAGCAAACACTCTTGATATTCCTTAAGGTGATTTAGTAGTTTAGCTCGAGTTGATGGCTTTATGGAGGTTCTGATTTTGACTTCTTTTGGGTCTTCTTCTACTCCATGGTTTATGGTTTCAATGGATTCTTCATAAGGTAATATTTATTTTTCTTCTTAGTTAACTAGTCCTCTTCAGGGTCCTTTTTAGATTCGACATCACCGACATAGATCATTGCTTGAAATCAATTCCTAAGGTTTCAATATGAACATTCATGTCACCTTTATTGGGGTACCTAAAATTATGGAAAAGAACAATATAGGTGGAAGACAAAAGGTCTAAGGTCGACAAAAATTATGAGCACAAAGAATGAATGCAAAATGCTTAGTCATTTTTATTGATAATACTTAATAAAAGCTGCCCATACAAAGGATCCTACAATGCTTTTGGGCGAAAGCATGTAGGTTTAGTTCATAGCATTACTTTGAAATAGACTTTAATAGTACAAAATCTTGATTTTAGTCTAAACACTTGGAACAAACCCTAAAGGGCACAGATTAGTCTCCAAACTTATAGTTAACATCTTTGGCTCGCTAATCGTATTGATGGAGATATCTTCAAATGCTTTGTTCATTATGAGCATAGCACTAGCGGAGCCAGTATTTACATGTCCCCCTGGGCGAAAACTTTCCTGAAGTGGTGGGAATATCATTGGCTTATCCTCCATGTCTCATATTGATGAACGAGCCATTCTTCTTTCATGGTTCTTTTGAGCTTGCTTTCTTTTCTACTATGAACTAGGCTTGAATCCCAACCCCCTTTTATCGATTTGGTTGACCACTTTCAAGGCTTTATCAATTCCTTCAAGGCATTTTTTGAGTCCCTTTCCAACCTGGGCACCCTTCCTAACAATCAACTTCAAACCCATGTAAGTGCTCTCTGATAGGTGAGGTTGGACTGTTGGCAATCCCTCTTTGATATAAGTAGCATTGATGAACTCAAAGGATTGGAAAGAAGATTCGGGGATATCTTTATCAAGTTCGAGATATAGGGCATCATTGAGGTAGCAACAATGATATCTTTTTCCCCTCCGATACTAACAACTTTATTCTCGATGATGAATTTTAACTTTCAGAGCAAAGATGATGGTACTGCCCCAGCAAAATGAATCCACAGCCTTCCCAATAGGTAGTTATATGATAGAGCAATGTTTATCATGTGGAAATTAACTTCGTAAGTACATGGGCTAATTTGGAGTGGAATGGTGATGTTTCCAACAATATTCCGGTAAGTTCCATCAAACGCTCGTATAATAGTACAATTATTTTGGATATAAGATGCATCAACAAGGAGTTTGTTCAAGCATGACATAGGCATTACATTTAAAGCTGACCTATTATCAATGAACACCTTGGGCAATGTGGTGCTTTTACAATATGTGGTGATATAGAGGGCCTTGTAATATCTTTTTCCTCTATGTAAGATTTCATCATCACTGAAAGATACATAATTGTCAGTGTGATGTTGTTCACTAGGTGATCCAACTGACCTATAAAGATGTCAGGAGGGACATAGGCCTCATTCAGAACCTTGAGGAGGGCATTTCTTTGAGCTTCTGAATTCAACAATAGTGACAACATAGATATCTTGGAGGTTGCTTGTTTAATTGATTGACGATGCTGTATTCAATGTGCTTGATGAATTTGAGGAATTTCATAGCTTTTTTCTCACTTACTAGATCCTTAATAGCTACCGATCCTGAGTTTTTGGTTGCAGACTTCGATGCTTAAGAAATGAGATTGGCATTTTCTTACTTTGTGCTATTTTTTTGATGCTGTTAGGGCATAACATCAATCGTTTTGAGTTAGGTGACTTACCTCTGAAAGGTTAACAATTGCTGCTTGCTGGCTAGATTCTCTGATGATTAAGGTTTTGCTTTCATAGTTCCAAGGAACTATCTTTTCATCTTTATACGGGAAGTGAGATAGAAGTTGAATGATCATCTTTGGCAAAGGCTAAACAGGGCCAACTTTAACTCTTGGTCGATTGTCATACAAAATCAATGGCTTTCCAATCCCTTAAGGAAGATTGCCCTCTTCTTCTTCTAGTTCATTGACGGATGATATTGTATTTGTAGACTCGATATGCGATGTTTGCTTTTCATCATAGAATTCGATGCTTCCCTCGTTCATCATCCTTTGAACCATTGTACGAAACTCTTTGCATGTTTGAAGAGTATACCGTAAATAATATAGAAATCATAGAAGTTGTCTATCCTTTTTTTTGTCTTCTCGGTTGCATTAAGTAGCTTAGCTTACACCAGGATTTGCCAAACCGAATTCATTGGCGTTCGAACTTCTTCTATGTTTTCCATAATCTTGAAGTTTTCTTCAATGATCATCTTTTTTAGGTCTAACTCAGCACGAGTTAAAGACGAACTGGCTTCAGTGTTGGATTTTGATTGCTTGCTAACCTTTATCTTTCCTTTGCTTTTGTTTTGCAGATATTTTTTCTTCTTAATTCATTCTTCATGGCCTCATTAATCCTCCCATAGAGTATGACGACTTCTGTAAAGTTCTTTGGGAAGCTTCTCACTGTCTTTTTGCAATAAGAAGCCTGCAGCGTGCCAATGAGTCTAACCATCATCTTTTTTTCTGTCAGTAAGGGATGAATCTAGGCAGCTTCTTCCATCCATCTTGCAGCATACTACCCAAAACTTTCGTTAGCTCTTTTCCTTATGCCTATAAGAGACAGACAATAAGAGATTTGACCATTGGTGGGTCTCTCCTCATCAGTAACATTGATAGATGGATCATCATGTCTGTCCCACTCCTCGTATAACTCGATTTCAGACTGATCCATCATCCCTTGGACTATCTCTGAGAACGATAGACAATGTTGCAAGTTATGTTTTCAACCGTAGTGGCAGTAAGATGTATCAATGGCATTTATTCTTTTACTTTTGTTATTTGTTACTATTTTGATTTTCATGAAAGCTTGCCAAACCTTACTCATCGAGGTTTTGACTTTTGCCACACTTCTTTTAATTCAATAGCCTTTCCCATCGATTATCGCATTCACTATTGGTTCAACTTGATTAGGGAATGGGTTGGCCCCTACATTGGGTCCAAGACCTTGCTTAATCTTGATCACTCCTTTTTAGTAAACCCTGCACCTTGTTTTTGAAAGAAGTGCAATTCTCAATGGAGTGGCCTTGCGCTCTCGCATGGTATTCACAATAAGCATTCTCATCATACCATTAGGGTACAGTGGTGATCTTAGGTTCATAAATACTGGAGCCACTAGTTTGCCTGCCAATAAGCGAGAGCAGATATATTTATATGGGTAAGGGAGTGGTTCAAAATGCTCCCTTTCTCAGAAGGCTTGTTGGTTATTCAAAGCTTTCGCATTGTGCATATTGCGGGGTTATGCATTCTAGGCTACACTTTGCATGAGTTATGGTGCAAAGCTCATTATAGGAGCAAACTCGATAATGTGGACTGGTTGCGATGTTGATAAGTAATGATAAAACCCATATTTAACATGCTTAGGAAGTACATGTCTGTGTTGGATGCAGACTTTGATTAAACCTATCATGGTTCTCACCTGCAGCATTCACTTCCCTTTCCTTACCTTTATTTGTTGTCTTTTTGACTTATCTAGATGCTTTCTGGATAGATATCCTGCTGCTCTTGATGGCTTTCTTAATCATTTCACTCGATATCAGTAAAGTTTTTTGTGGCACTTCCTACTAGCCTTTCATAGTAAGGAGCTCATAAGGTGCCAACAAACATAAATGTCATTTCTTTTTTAGTTAGAGAAGGGTGAACTTGAGCTGCCTCTTCCCTCTATCTCTGAGCATACTGTCTAAAACTCTCAAAAGATTTCTTCTCCATGTTCATGAGAAAAAGATGATCTAGAACCTAATCAGACACAAGCTTATACTATTTAAGGAATGCACACGCCAAGTTTGCCCTTGTTTGAATTCTTACAAGATCAAGTCCTATGTACTATTAGAACGTTACCTCAGTCAAACTATCCAAGAAGCAATGGATTAGTAGCTTCTTATTCTCTTCACGTCCCATCATTTCACAACAGTACATGTGAAGATGGGTAGTAGGGTCAGTAGTCCCATTGTATTTTTCAAAATAGGGCACTTTAAACTTGGGTGGGATGACGAGGGTCGAAACTAGCCTTAATGACATTGGGTCTACGATTTCAAATTTGTTTCTTCCTTCCACAGCTTGAAGGTGCTTCTCTAATGAGTGATACTTGTCTAAGTCCTCATCATTTTCTGAGGGCCTCTTTATTTTCTCTTGCTCCATGTGCTTATTGAGGTCTGGGACTATAGGCCTTGATGGTGAAGAGTCTGCACCTTAAAATCCTTGATTTAATTGGGACACTATTGCAAGATTGATATAAATAAATGGCTGAGATGGTAGGATGTTCATCGCTAGAGGGTGTTGCCCATGTAGTGCCCCTTCTTGAGAATTGGTGGCCTCAATACCACCATTCAAATTGCTTTTAAGGTGGGTCAGTTCTTTTCGCATCTTAACTGTGCCTATTTGCCCTTTTTCCTTTAATGCATTGGATAACAATTTAGTTAGCTCAGCGATCTATGCTTGAAGTTCCTCATTCTTATAGAATGCTTGCTCTTAGGACTCTCTGTACATGAGTTTGAGTCTTTCGATGCCAGCCTGGTGATTGTTTTCTATTGCTTTTTGATAATTGCGAGTGTTGTACCAATGGTGAACTATAGATTCTATGTTTTGGATCATCTTTACTTTAAATTATTTTTAGATTAGGCCCTTTATGGTATGTTCATGCATATGCAATGAGGATGAATAAATAAAAACCATGAAAGGATTAGGTCAGTTATGCAAATGCAAAAAGGACAATTGGATAAAAGGATAGCTCCACTAATAGCTTCTTTAATTAAAGCAATGAAATGTCTTAATTACATGTGATTACATTAGAAAATGCCTAACACGGTTGCATTTCTTGATTACATGGTCCAAGAAGTGCAACAACTCTTGTTCATGGGCTCTAGTGGGCAAGATATCACGTGTTAGGGATTGAGCTACATCCATTATGTTCTTGGCCTCCAATTGAACTACCTAGATCTGCTCTGTGAGATGGTGATGATGGTCCTGATGGTTTTGGCATGCATGATCAACCACTTAAAGCCAATTTTGTTCTCGTTGTTTAGAGGTTCTCACTAGAGCGTCGACTTGCCTTTGTGAGCTTGAAGAGAATGCGCTAAGTCTTGGATTCTGAGTGTCAGAACTCTATTTTTGGCCTGGTTTGCTCTCAAATCTTGGACTCAAGCCTCTAATCGTTCATTCCTTTTTTGATAAGTTGATGTAAGAGCCTGGGCTCTAACAAGCTTCTCCCTATTGGCCATAGCAGCTTCTCTCTATTGGTGTAGTTCCTTCTTGAGAGCAGTAATTTCTATCCTCCACTCGATTGATGACTTTCTAAGCTTTCAGGTTGCTTGCTTTGTTAAGGGCCACATAGTCTCTTTTTATGCTCTCAAGATCCTCCTTAAGGTGGTTTTTCTCCTTGATAACCTTGCTTATCTCACCATCCCTGAGGTAGAGATCCATTTTCAATTAATTATTTTCCTCTTTTAATCGAGTAATCTCTTTGGCAAAGGTTGCCTTCTCTTGTTTGAACTTTCGCTTGAGCAATTCAACCTTCGAGGGAAATTCATCAATTGGCATCTATGATGTCCTAATACTAGACAATGGCACGGCGTCATGAATATGACGGATCATCATATCCTAGGGTCATACTGCTCCCTTTCTAATATCCTTCCATGCAACATGTTTGTTTCCATGCTTGAAAGGGTAGTTAGACTTTTGACATGTAGTCGGCCTCACCATAATCGAAAACCTACAACTCTAGATCTTAGATGAAAGGGATGAATTGACAGCACTGGAATTATTGAAAAAATAAGGGTGTAGCTAGTACTTCCCCATAATCCCATGAGTGGTACACAACTGTAATTTTCGTATCAATATTGACCGTTTGTGAGATAAACCAAGAGGCCTTCCATGTTACCTCCTTTCCCTTGAGGTTCCAAAATTTTTGGACCTATTGTTCTTCAGATTTTTCTAAAGGCCATTCCTTCTCAAGTACCTTAGAGATAGGGTTAAAGCTAGGAAAGAAGTAGCATGACGTCTTACTTTCTTCTGGGCTAAGGTGACTGACAAGCCAAATATGAAGAAGCGGTGCACATCTGGTGAAATAGCCCATTCCTATTTTCTTACAAAAATTAAGAGCTCGAATAGTTTTGAGGAGGATGGCCGATGCAGGATTAATGTTGCAGCACAAGCAAGAAAAGACATCTGCTACCGTAGCTTTAACATAGCCTTGTGTATTTGGGAATATAACCAGACCATATATTGCCAAAGCTTAGATATCTTGGATTTTTTGGATGTCAACGATATTCACCATTGCTTCTCTCAAACTAGCCTATGAGATGCATTCACTATTCCTATTTGTTTTGATATGACTTTTAATCTAAGAATTTATTGCCCCAAGGATTTGAGCCAATCTTTTATTAAAGGTTGGAGGATTCAACGCTTTGCAGTATATCCTATCAACCTTTGCCTTTTCAATGTTGAGTAATGCAGTGTATTCATCAACCGTGGGGACTAAGTCTTCATGATTGAAAGTGAAACACCGGTATGCTGGATTCCAAAACTGAGAGCCCGCTTGCAACAAACTAATATCCAAATGAAATTGAAGTAGAAGAGCGATATCTCCATATCTCTTAGTGAATGATTCCTTTTTAGTATTGTCCTAATTAGTCCATATGATCCTCAAATCTTGCCAATCACTTTGATGGTACCTTATCTTGATGCTGTCAGCACTCTGACCATGCTCGAACTTCTTGAAAAGGCCTTAGCTCTGAAGTGGACTATTGCTCTATGATAGATGTCCCTTGGTGAACACTAATCCATTAGAGCCAATTGTCCTATGATCACAATAATTATGATGAAATGATGCATGGTGAAAAGAAAAGTGAAAAGAGAATAAGTTAGTAATGAATACAAAATAATACGTAAAAGATAAAGAAATGAAAGAATAGCAGCAAAAATGTATCACAAAATTTGCCTTAAGAATAGGCAGTATGATGCATAGGGCAAACATGATGAATATAAAGGTGGAGGTATTAAACAGGCAGCATACCAGTATGTCCATGTTAAAATTGCCTTTTCATGAAGCAACACGATACCTCGTGATGACTAAGACTGACCGTTTAAATGATGATGTTCATTCATCACCATTTATGCTAAGTCATTGTTCGAGCAACATGATAGCTTATTTCGGTCAGATATAACTATTTCAAGATGGCATTACAGGTAATGGCATTCATTTTTCCTTACCCATTTATTAAAGAGGATTTGCCATCAAGCATAATGGCTTGACCTAAAAGAATGATCATGAATATAAAAGACAATGCAATAACAACGTTCACCCATCATCGCTCGCGTAACCCATGGTATACAGGAGTCAAGGTAAGGAATGTTTCCCTGAATGACCCTAATCTTCAGGTAATTCTAGCAGCTTCTGGTATGGCTTAACATGGTTTAGCTTGTAGGATTCACTATGTAGGTTTAAGTTGATGCCTACTTCGGTATCCAAATCGCTCCTTTGTCTAGTAAGAATAGTTAAGGCACCCCATCCTAGGCCCATCACGGGTTTGGCAGAATGGGTTTGATCCGATGGATGTATTTCCCTATGCAAATGCAGAGCGGTATTCACGAGAGACATAGGTTATTTACATCTTGGAAGGTCTTTCCATGCCTATGTAGAGGGTTACTCACAAAGGTAGATGGCTCACTTCCTTCTAATAATTATGATACAAACCACACCATGGTGTATATGGGAATCTAGTGCAAATGCAAATGCACGGTGTGTGTCGGGGAAACAATCAAACCTTTTTGTTTCACTCCCATATTACCATATTTATTCAAATCAATATTTATTTGGGCACAAATAATCCCTAACAATCACAAGATAAAAACATAAACAATAGACATTAGTAGGCAAAAATAAAAGGGAATTATATCTAAATAATTATGGAGACGAAAAACCAAGAATCGAGTGAGAAGTAGCTAGTTATAGGCTTAACTCTCTAAAATGGTCCCCAGTGGAGTCACCAAGCTGTCGCCACATGCCTGGCCTTTAAAACTTTAGACAATCCAAAGAGCATAGCATGTTTGAATTAAAAATAAATGATGGTTGGTTATGGTCGAGCCTTTAAGCTATCCCTTGATTGGGATTTTGATTAGGCGTGATAACATAAAGGGAATAGAGATCGTCGAACGAGTCGCTCCTCCAACTAGTCTTAGATGGCCACCATTAAGTGGCCATAAACTTGGAATTGCCATTGATTATTTTAGGCTATGGAAGATTGGATGCCTTTTGAAAGCAATATTACGAGTTACAAAACTTGAAACACTAATTTCAAGGCCTACGAGGTCTAGAGATTCATTGGTTGGGCTCGAGAGTTGGTTACACGTAGGAAAGGACTAGCATCCCCATGACGCCCGAAATCGATTCCTACTAACTATATCTCAATTTGGTCTCAGTAAAATCAGTTCCATTTAGTCTCTATTTAGATATAATCCTCTTTTAATGCATGAAGTTTTGAAAAATGTAAATCTGGGGGTTTTTTTATTAAAGAAAATTAGATCACCTTTGCGCCTCGGAGGTGTGAGGAATATAGGGATTTTCTGTGAAAATGATGTCCAGATTGGATTTTAAAACAATTGAATGTTTTGTATTAGGCACTGGAGAGATACCAACACAAAACATCACCTCATAAATTTTATTGGAAAACAAATTTTAAATATGAATGCACAATAACATTACAAAAGGAAATAAGTTAGTAAGGCAAAAAATGAGAAATAAAATAATATCATAAGCAAGCAATCACAAACAAAAGAACACAAAAATAGAGGGGCAATCGAAATGTATCTTATAATTGCCTTCGATTATTGAAGAATAACCGAGATAACAATTTTAGAAACTGATCTAGATTCAGTGGTAATTTAAAGAACAAAGATGATTTTTATCAAAATAGTTTGAGGCATCCGAAACAGAGAAAATTTTCAATTTTTGAGGTAAAAGCATGGTTAGAGTATCCCCTCGGTGAGGTTGGGTTAGAGGATCTCCTAAAATAAAGTTATGGAAATAGTTAAGATTAAAGTGAAAATTTGGATTTTTAATGGAAAAAGGGGGTTGAAGTACCCCCTTTGAGGAATAGGGTTAGAGCATTCCCAAAGTTAGGAAAATATTTAGGAACAAAGAGAAAATTTGAATTTTTTAATTAAAAATGGGGTTGAAGTATCCCCTTTGGAATAATGGAGTTGGAGTATCTCCACTAGTGAAAATTTTAATATGAAATCCTATTTTTCATATTTTAATCTTGATCCAAGTCAAAATGGGTTGATGTTGTGGGGAAATCTACTGGCACATTTTCGAGACATCCGAACGTCTTGATAAAAGGGGATTCAAAAACTAGGTTGAAAATAGGAGATAGCATCGTGTCATCTCCGTTTTTGGATTTTATTCAAGTCCATCCGAAGACTTCAGAGGGTAAATAAGGTACTGTTGGAAAGGTAACTCGACAAGGTTTGATATAAAAATATTCCAAAAATTCTAGAAAATCACTTTTTAGGCAGAATTAATTTTTGAAGTTAGGTTCATCTTAGCACTAGCAGCATGTACAATAAAAAGGGCATGATGGATTTCAAAAACCTATTCTAAGCTTATCTAGGATTGTTAGATTGTAGATAATACCTTTCCAAAAAGAAAATTTTGTGAACCTTTTGGAAAAAATATTTGGAAATTTCATAAAAATAAATGGTGGGCCATAATGGCCCCAAACAGAATGTTACATGATGGTTCTAGGGGTTTTGGACAGTAAAGGTTTGAAAAATCATAACCCCTTCATCTGGGATGATTTAAGGGCAAATAAGGCGCCATTAGAAAGGTAATTTGATGCCATTTAAAGGAAAAATATTAGAAAAATCAAAGGAAATACTTTGTGGTTCAAAAATTTTCAAATTTAGACTATAGTGTTGCCAATGCCAAAACATAGGGATTATTCGATGTTTCAATTTTTTGAAGATAGACCTCGGGTTTAGGGCATCCGAACGTCTGTGACAGAAAGTAACACAAGCTTCACAAGTTCATTCCATAATCTTGGAGGAGTTTGGGACAATTAACAACTCATTGACCTTGTTACCAAAAGTAACACGAGGCTCAAGATCAAGGATTAATACTAAAAAGGATTTTCTTTTTTCTTTGAAAAATGAACTTATCTCACCATGAGTCCAAATTTGAAACGTTGATTTGTCCCCAAGATTGGGAGACCAATTTGATGAAAATAATAAACCCATGCCATTCTTCATCTATTCAAGGTAACATGAACTTAACTTGGGGGATGTTTCTAAAAATTAGTTTGTAAGAGACAAGCAAGCATTTTAATGGAGATATCATGAACAAAATACAGCACATACAAAGATAAACATGGATTAAACATGCAAACAAGTAAAGATGACATTTTGACATGGAAATGGGTGACATAGATGCAAGAAGATGACAAATAGGGTGCATGGAGATGATATAAACATGTTTATACAAAGGAGTGGATGTTAGGGTTGTTAAGACAGCATTTTTATTTCACGAGCCTCCTTAAAACATAAGAAAAATATTTGAACATACTAAGACACATTAAGGTGACCTTTTAAATATGAAATGGGCATGTAAATATGGAAGGAACATGGCAAAAGGTGCATGAAAAAAGGTTGTATGATAATGAAAATGAAGCATGGTGAGTTTATAGATCTAACAACATCAAGGTGTCAAGAGGGTCATTAAGATCTTAAGACTATCGCAAACAAGGCAACAAAGATGCATGGGAATATTAGGAGGGTCATGGCATCATGAAGGTTCACTAAAATGAAATGGATGATCAAAACAGAAAATAAATGGGACAAGGTAAAAAATATACTAGCAAAGGCTTGAAGTTTCTTCCGTCTTTAAAGCGGTAACTTTAAGCTCAGTTCCTTCCCTTTCTTTTTCCTAATTTTTAGCAAGAAAAGGGTGAAAGGAAGAAGCTTTCTGGTAATATGGTTGCTAATGAGGTGTTTTGAGGATGAAAGTGCATAAAAGGTTAAGTTTTTAAAGGTGTTCTAGTGGTGGTTTTGGGGAGCTACGAGAATAGAGGTTGGTTGAGGGTGAAAGGTAATGGAATAGTGAACTTTTGGAGCTAAAGTTGCTGGAAAATTTAGGGGAATAGATGGAGAATTTTTTGGGATTGCTGGAGAGCTTTTTTGAGAGCTAAGTTTTCTTTTTTTGAGATGGCTGGTTGTCTCTTGATTCAATGCTCAGCTTCTCCTTTTAGAAGACAATGCAAAAGGCACTTTTGATTTTTCCCTTCTACACCAGGGGACATCTCCAGCTGCCATGCTCAATTGACTCTCTTGTTATTGGTTCTGCCATGCTATGCAAGGAGGCAGAAAGGCTGTGACAGCTTGCAACTGGAGATATGCCTACCACACCCTCTTACACCTACATATCTTATGAAAGTGACCTTTGTCATTAATTGTTTAGGCTCCAAATATTTGTGAATCTGTTAATGAACTCATAGTTGAGGTTTGCAATGTTTTATGATAGTTCCTTCATGTAAAAACATGTTTAAATCGAGTTTTCAAAGGCTAAAAAATAGCTTGAACTAGGCAAAAATGCCTTGGTGTATTGATACAAAACTTGTTGTATCGATACATAAGTTACTTTTTACTCCTGAGCATCGATACAATGAGTTCTGTATCAATACTAAGAGCAAAAAAGTGTTTCCAGTCTCGAGAATTAGAGGCCAGTATCGATACTCATGCTTGTATATAGATACATTTTGCCAAAAATCACAACTTTAGCTACTGCCAAGGTCTGTATTGATACAAACATGCCAGGTATCGATACCACACCTTGGGTATCAATACCAAACCCTCTTGTATCGATACTACATGTGAAAATGCAAGTTTTTAACACCTTAAAGGCCTTGTATCAGTATTTGTGCCACGATATAACTTGTACATACCTGTGGCTTCCCGATTTACCTTAACTTGGTCACAAACAATGGTAAATTGATTTATGTATTCATTTGAATAACCTTGGTGACACCATGAATAGTGGTCTTTGATGCCTCATTTTTGTATTTTCTTTAATACGGCCTTGGTGACACGGCGCCTAATAGTCATGCCCCGGTTTTTATTTCTATTTTTTGATTTTATCATTTCTTACCTAACTCCTAGGATGCCAAAAATTGGTCCAGACAAAATGAGGTGTTTGCACATATCATTTAGGATAAGGGTGTTCAAGGGAGGAATATGTGTAGGAGCAATAACCTGATTCTGAAACAAAAGAAAATACAATTCTTTACAGGTCAGTGGGATCGAATCGAATTTGTTCCTTTGTAATCTCCTTTTAGTATTGACACCAAAAGATGACAGGATAATATTGGGAAGACCAATAGGGTTGGAGGTCTGTATAGGTGTGGAGTTGGGCATCTTTGCTTCACTTAGGTGAAAAAGTAGGGATTGAAATCTTCGTCTAGCAGTAGACTCAAACTAGCCTTTTGGTCTTCACATGCAAAAGGTTGGGTTGATGGTATTGGTAACTCTTAGGGATCACCTAGAAGATCTCTGATGATTTTTATCAACTTGAACAATTGTTCCTTTATTTTTTGAATCTTCTGCCTCATTCCTCCAATTATTCTCTTCAAGGTATTTGTTTGTGCTTCCAATCGATCTTATAAACTCTAATTTTCTAGATTTTTTGAGGATGATATTGCTCATGGGTAAATTTCATATTTTATCGTACGTGGATCCTTGACCAATTTTACCAGCCTATCAAGTAGATTTTTCGGTCCCATAGGCTTTATGATCATGGTTTTTTTGGTCGACTTTAACTTGCTAATCCTTACCTCAAAATTATCATCCATTTCCTTGTCTTTAAAATCCAATAAATGGAATAAATTTATCATATTATGGAAATTATGCACAAATGAATGTGTGAATCTTACATATGTAAAAATGTTTGAATGAATTTAGAAATTTTTTATGGGATACGAATGTCATGCAAAAATTGAAAAGGAAAAATCCTAAAACTATTTTTTCTCTTTTCTTTAGTTGGCTTCAAGGCTTCAAAAATTTGATCAATCTGATTTTGATTTTGATATTTTTCTTTTTTCTCTTTTTATTTTTTTTCATTTTTTTGCTCTTTTCCTTTTTGTGTGTCTTTTTTGTTTTTTTTTTTTGAAAGAGAGATTCATGTTTTTTTTTCCTTATTTTTTTAACTTAAGAAAGAATTCATGAAGTCCATTTTTTTGCCACAAAAATTTTTATTGAAAATGAAGTAGTAACTAGAAAAAATTGCTTCAAGAAAATTCTTTATCACAATAGAGCAAATCAAAGTAAGAAATAAATAAAATTTATCAAGGCAACACAATATACATTTATTGCTATCAAGAATATCAAATTATAAAAGTAAAAGGTTAGGAGCATTCCCCCATTATACCTAATTCGGTAACCTCTAAAACCTGGGTATGGCTCTAACTAGGTAAGGTCTTTACGACACATTATATGAAGTTTGGGTTAGACATCTAAATAGGTTCTTGAACTACTCCCCAAGCTCGAAAATGCTGACTAGGTACCTTAATCCTTACCCATCGCAGGTTTATATTGAAAAGGATTTAATTCAAGTGGAAGTATCTTCCATGCCCGTAATGAGGCTAACAACTCGGGGAAGCATAGGAAGTTACACCCAATAGTTTTTCATTGGCCCAAACAGAGGCTAAAACCTAAGAAGGTAGAACAACTTCACCCATCCTAAAATATTAGGTAACCTATGCCTTCTCCAAATGCCTAGAGGAGATTTTATTGGTATGCTTGTGTGCAGCGTGTGTGGGGAACAAATAAATCTTTTATGACTCGACTCTTTCAAGAATAATAAAAACCCTTACCCTCGGTGCCAATAATGTTGTAAAAGAAAAAAGGGTTAGTGAAAATATGAACGACATGTAATGAAATTTCCATATAAATAAAAATATAATAAAAACTTTGTTTCAAAAATACTAGGAATTATAGTTAAATACTGGTTGAAATTGAATTAATCAAAATTCAGTTAAAATGTGATTAATTTTAGGCCTAACTCTCTAACCTATCCCCAGTGGAGTCACCAAGCTATTGCAACATGGCCTGGATATGAATCTTGGCTAACCGACCTTAAAAGTAAAGTGTACCCCTCATTCTTATATATATATCCACATATCATTGTTTTTTATTTTATGGGCCATATCATTATTGTTTTTTTCTTATTTTTTGGGAACAAATCATCGAGATGAATCTCTCATTCGACTTAACCTTAAATGGTCATTATGAAATGACCATTTATTTTGGAGTCTCCACCAATCTATTTTGGCTAGGTGAGATTGGTCACCTATCAAAGTTTGTATTTCGAGGGTTACAAAAACCTAGAAAACAAACTCTAAGGTCTGCACTCATACTAAAGATCACGTGAAAGGATTCAAGAGTTAATTACAATCATGATTAAGGATCGATCCCTCTTATAATGCCTGATAATCAATATCTTATTAATTTACGTGTTAACTTAAAAATTGATTTTTACCTAGTTTCAATATATGATATTTAATTATAATTTCCATATATCAAAATAAAATTTTATGAAATTGATTTATTATTCTGTATCAGAAAATCAGGTTTTTCAATTTTTTAAAAAATTAAAATATCTTTTGTATCTCACTGAAAAGCAGAAGGAATACAAAAGGTTTTATCATTATCTTTTTCATACCTTACCAAAGAGCTAGAGGAATACGAAAGGTTTTAAAAAACCAAAATATCTTTCGCACCTTACTAAAGGCCAGAGGAATACGAAAGGTTCTATTTTTTCAAAATTTTTAAAATTCCCAATTTTCTTGCTTTTAAAAGGATATCTTGTTATTAAAATAATCTGCAAAGCCCTTTCTATATGCTAGAAAAATTTCACGTGCTACTCTAATTTAGAGATAATGTCTTAATTTTAAAACTTCCAATCTTATAGGAAATAATAAAAATTTGTCCTAAGAACGATTTTGATGTATGTATAAAACTACACTTTAAGGACACTGATTTGGTCGAAGAGACCAAAATGTCCCCTAAAGTATAACTTTGACATGATAGTATTTCGGTAACTCTAAAGGACTCAATTCTAAGGTAAATTACTAAAGCGTCTCTAAAGTTTACCTTCAAAGTAAAACTATCTCGATAACCAAAAGAACGAACCTATTCCTCTATGCACCTTTGACATATAAGTATCCCGATGATCATATAGGACTTGGTTCTGATGTAGATTACTAAAATGTCCTTAAGCCCTACCTTTGTCATGAAAGTATCCCAGTAACCTTAAGGACTCGATAACTTGATAAAAAGATGAACCTATCCTTATTATGTACCTTCAACATGGAAGTATCCTGGTGATCATAAAGGGTTCAATTCTAAGGTAAATTATAAAAATACGTCTAAGGTGTACTTTTGACATGAAAGTATCCTAGTAACCTTAAAAGACTCAAAAATGATATGAAATGACAATTTTACCCCCAATGGGTAACTAGGATATCAAAGGTGAACTAAAATGAAAAAATTACAACTAAGTCCTTAAATTTCTTAAAATCACACTTTAGCCCCAAAATGACTAAAAATGCTTGAAATGTTTCAAAATGACCAAAACACCCTAAATGTGTAATTTAGTATGAGAAATGACCTATTTAACCCTCAAAATAAAAGGATTTACTAAAAGGTCTCTAGTGTTGCAACTTAATCCCTAAATGACTTAAAATCACAAATAAACATCAAACACATCAAAATCAAAGTGAAAAATTTATTAAACACCACAAGGACCATTCGAATAAGTACCTTTGGCCCTAGAACAATATTTTTCAATTTTTACATGTGGACCCCTAAACTTTTTAAAATTACAAAATAACCTCTAAAAGGTTAAAAATGTGTATTATGCATTTAAACATAAAGGTGCACTAAGCATTTGGCCAAGCTTGGATGGTTTCGAATTTTTTTTTTAAATTTGCAATCTAGTCCTTATGTTTTCCATAATTGCAAAATAGCACAAAAAGTAAAAAAGTATCACAAAATCACACATATAGGATTCGACAAACTTGTAAATACCTATCTAAGGCCTTAAAAAACTTTGGGAAATTTATTTTTAGTCCTCTACAATTTTCAAACATTTGAAAATTGTCCAAAATATTATAAAAACAAGAAATAAATGTTCACCAAAGGCCACAATCATTATCAATAAATAAGAAAAAATTTTCTTAACATGGATACATGAATAATCAGCACATATCCTAATTTTTATCAAGCTCAAATCATCATCAACATGTATAAAATCATGAAATATGGATATATATATATATACATATTTTTTCATATTCACATGACATACCAACGAAACTATCATCATCATGAACATATTCACATGATAAAATACACAAAATATCAACAAAAATATGTTTTCTTGATAAAAATCAAATTTAATGACAAAATCAAGAAAATTGTTTATGGCTTTGAACATTTGGCCTTTCAACAAGGATCAAAATCTAGAAGCATAAGTGACTATCAAGCTCAATAAAAGGAAAAAAAAATTGAAATGAGAAAAAATCAAAGTTTTTCAAGTGAAATTACCTTGAAAACTTAAAAAACTTGAAAATTTTCAAGTAAAAATACCAAATTTTACCATGGAAGCCATTAAACTATTCTTGAAACTTCCTCCTTTTATTTATAAGGAGGTCAAACCATCATGAACCCAAAACCAATCTTCCCCATATTCAAGACCCTAAGTCATAACTTAACCCATCTGTTCTGTGTTGACCACCCCCACCAAAACCTTTATCCATCCTTGCACTCAAAAAATGGGAACCGCTTAACTTTGAGGCCTCATTCCATCATAGGGCAATCGAATCTCTTTATGGGTTGGCCAGCACCAAAAGGATTAATTGCTTCGGATAAATCTTTAAAGGCAGTCAGTGAAGAATTCATGTCATCAGCATCAAAGCCAATTAACCAAGAAAACTCTTCTTATCTTTTTTGTATTTCAAAATTTTTCATAATCTCATAAGTTTTTCACAGCTTGTACCCTTTTTCTTTGAATGAAAATATAACTATTTGATTTCTTGCAAAACCTTCTTGTAACCCTACTTCCATGCTGCATCATGTTTATCCTTTAATTGATAATGCTTGATATATGGACAAAATTGATAACATGATTTCCTAGCATTACTTCAAAAGATAGAACTTTCCAAAAACTTTGTTTCATGTTTATAGATTAAGAATGAACTCTTGGGTCACAACCAATCTTGCTTTAGGACCCTATATCTTAAAAATTTGTTCAAAACCTTCTCCTAGTAAGTGGTCATGGACCTTTTGTACCTTCAAAAAAGTGACAACCTTAACATTTAAAGCCCTTAAAAATCTAAAGCAAGATTGATAAACCTTGGGCAAAAGGCCATCTCACTAAAGTAAAAAAAACCCTAAAACCAACTATTGGCTTAGGCCTTTAAAGTCATCACCCTTACATTAATTAGACAGGTATTTGCATCTCCATGCATTATGCAGCATTTAACATCTTACAGGTGTCAACTCTTATATACAGAAGTTAAATTTATAGGGAACCTAAGGTATCATTTTCTGATTTTGAAAAACCTCAGAAGGCCCCAAGTAAGTACCTTTGACCTTTCGTGCTCATCGAAAATCACCCAATAAGGGTATCTAAACTCATTTCCTTTTAGTCCTCAAAGAGCAGGACATTTACCAAAGCCCACAGAAGTTGGTGGCACCTATCTACCTCAGTCCTCAAAGGGCAGGATGTTGAACAAAGCCCACACAAGTTGGTGACACCTACCTACCTCAGTCTTCAAAGAGCAGGAAACTTATCAAAGCCTACACAAGCTAGTGGGACCATGTAACCTAACTAAGTCCTCAAAGAGCAAGACTTTTACTAACCTTAAAGCCCATACAAGTTGGTGGGACTTGTCTACCTTAGTCCATAAAAAGTTAGATGCCTTTCTTTACCTACCTCGAAGCCTACAAAAGCTAATGGCACCTGTTTGAAAATAAACCAAAGAACAACCTAGTAGGGAGGTTAAGCCCTATAAAACTTATCATAATCTTCTTTTTTGTAAGTTGTTTAATACATCTCAACGTGATTCTAAATAACTTTTCACTTCTCAGTAGGCACATAAATCCATTATCTCATCCTAACAAAATGGTGTCTATTTGTCTTTGCCCTATTCCTAATAACTAGCAACAGCCAAAAAGAAAAAGCTATAGACACCTCATATTTTTTGGGCTAGTTTCTAGCATCCTAAGAGTTAGGTAAAAGATGATAAAATCAAAAAATATAAAAAAGCTGGGGGACAACTGCCAAGTGCCGTGTTGACCAGCACTATTAGAAGACACGGCGCTTGGTGAAAATTTTTTTTAGAAAGGTCTAAAATGCCTATGGGCTATATTAAAGAAAAATATAAAAACGAGGTATTAAAGGCCACTCTTCATGATGTCACCAAGGTCATTCAAATGAATACACAGATCAATTTATCACTATTTGTGACCAAGTTAAGGTAACACAAGAAGCCACAGGTATGTGCAAGTTATATTGGTCATGAGTATTAATAAGAGGCCTTTACAGTGCGAAAAACTTGAATTTTCACATGCAGTATCAATATAAGAGGGTTTGGTATCAATCCTCAAGGTGTGGTATCGAGACCTGGCATGTTTGTATCGATACAAACCTTGATAGTAGCCAAAGTTATGATTTTTGGTGAATTGTATCAACACACAAGCATGAGTATCAATACAAGTCCATGGAGTATCGATACCAGCCTCTAAGTCTCGAGACTAAAAATATTTTTTGCTCTTAGTATCGATACAACATTTTTGTATCAATACAATAAGGCATTTTGCCTTGCTTGGACCATTTTTTAACCTTTAAAATCTAATTCAAACATGTTTTTGGCAACAAGAAACCATCATAAAATATTGCAAACCTTAGCTTTAGGCCTATGATCGGATTTAAACAAAATTTAGAACCTAAGCAACTAGTGACAAAGGTTACTTTCATAAGATATCTAGTTTTAAAAGGGTGGCAGGTATATCATCAGCTGGGAGAATGTTGCAACCTTTTTGCTCTCTTTCTAAGCATGATAGAACTGATAAGAGGAAAACTAGCTGAGCATGGTAGCCAGAGATATTCCCTGGTCCAAGAGAGAAAAATAAAAAATGCCCTTGCCTTGTCTCCTAAAGGCATTGGCTGAGCATTAGATTAAAAAGAGGACTTTCTCCCATCTGGAAGAAAAAACTCTCTCAGCTATAAAAAAACTCGTAGAGATACTCTCTAGTAATCCTAGAAAACTCTTCATCCATCCCTATAAATCCTTCATCAACTGTAGCTCCAACAACTCACCAACACACTGTTCCATTGTCTTTTACCCTTAACCAACCTCCATTCCCGTAGCTCCCTAAAACCACCATCCATAACACCCTAAAAAACTTAACCTTTCACACATTTTCATCCTTTAAACACTTCATCAGCAACCATATTACTAGAAAGCTTCTTCTATTCATCTTTTCTTGCTAAATAATGGCAAAAAAAATGGAAAAAACTGAGCTTAAAGTCACTGCTTTAAAAAAAAGGAAAAAACTTCAAGCTTTGCTAGTATATTTTTTTACCTTGTTCCATATATTTTCTATTTTGATTATCCATCTCATTTTAGTGAGCCCTTCATGTTGCCATGACCCTTCTAATACTCCTATGCATCTTTATTGCCTTGGTTACGACAGTCTTAGGATCTTGATGACCCTCTTGACACCTTGATGTTGATAGATATATAAACTTAACATGCTTCATTTTCATCATCATATAGCCTCTTTTCATACATCTTTTGCCATGTTCCTTCCATATTCACATATCCATTTCATATTTAAAGGGTCACCTTAATGTGTCTTAGGTATGTTCAAATATTTTTCTTGTGTCTTAAGAAGCTCATGAACTAAAATTGCTATCTTGACAACTCCAACAAGCACTCCTTCATGCACTCTATTTATCATCTTCTTGCATCCATGTCACCCATTTCCATGTCAAAATGTCATCTTTGCATGTTTGCATGTTTAATCCATGTTTATCTTTGTATGTGTTGTATTTTGTTCACGATATCTCCATTAAAATGCTTGCTTGTTTCTTACAAACTGAACTTTAGAAATGCCACTAAGTTAAGTTCACGTTACCTTCAATAGATGAAGAGTAGCGTAGAATTAATGTTTTTATTGAATTGGTCTCCAAATCTTGGGCTCTGGATTCATGGTAAAATATGTTCATTTTCAAAAAAAAAAAAAAAAGAAATCCTTTTTAGTATTAATCCTTGATCTTAAGTCTTATGTTCCTTTTTATGACATAGTTAAAGGGTTGTTTCATCATCCTAAACTGCTATGAGATTATGAAATGAACTTATGAAGCCCAAGTTACTTTTTGTCATGTATGTTCGGATGTCCTAAACCCGAGTCTATTTTCAAAAAAATCAGAATATCGAACAATTCCCCTATTTTTGCTCTAGCAGCACTATAGTTTAAACTTGAAAAATTATTTTTAAACCATAAAATATCTCCTTTGATTTTCTAATATTTTTCCTTTAAAGGGCATTGAATTACCCTTTTAACGGTGTCTTATTTGCCCTCGGATCATCCTGGACGAGGGAGTTATGATTTTTCAAACCTTTGCTATCTGAAACCCTTGGAACTAGCATGCAACATTTTGTTTGGGCCATTTCAGCCCATCAAATGATTTTTACGAAATTTCCAAGTATTTTTTCCAAAAAGTTTGAAAATTTCCCTTTCTGGAATGTTATTATTTATGATATAATGATCTTGGATAAGCTTGGAATGATTTTTCGAAATCCATCATCCCTTTTTTAATTGTACATGTTGCTAGCGCTGAGACAAACCTAACTTCGAAAATTATTTCCACCTAGAAAATGATTTTCTAGAATTTTTTGAACATTTTTATATTAAACCTTGTCAAGCTACCTTTCCAATGGTACTTTATTTACACTCTAAAGTCTTTGGATGCACCTAAAAAATCTGACACGAAGATGACATAATGTTGTCCCATATTTTCAACCTAATTTTTGAATCTCCCTTTATCGAGATGTTCGTCTTGAAATGCACCCATTTAGTCTCCCTCAGAACATTAACCCCTTTTGACTTGGATCGAAATTGAAATACAAAAAAAATAGGATTTCATATTAAAATATTTACCAGTGGAGATACTTTAACTCCACTACTTAAAAGGGATACTGCAACCTTGTTTTTCATTAAAAATTCAATTTTTTACTTTAATCTTAACTATTTTCGTAGCTCTATTTTAGGGGATACTCTAACCCCACTTCATCGAGGGGATACTTCAACCCCACTTTTACCTTAAAACTTAAAATTGTCTCTTTTATGGATGTCTCAAACTGTTTTGATAAAAATCATCTTTGTTCTTCAAATTACCATCGAACCTAGATCGGTCTCTAAAATTGTCATCTCGTTTATTATTCAATAATTGAAGGCAATTATAAGTACATTTTGTCACCCTTCTCCCTTTTTACATTCTTTTGTTTGCGATTGCTTGTTTATGATATTATTACATTTCTTACTTTTCGCCTTACTAATTTCTTTTCCTTTTATAGTTACTATTCTGCATTCATATTTAAAATTCATTTTCCACTAAAATTTACAAGGCAATGTTTCGTGTTGGTATCTCTCCAGTGACTAATACGAAGCACCCAATTTCTTAAAATCCAATCCGAACATAATTTACATAAAAATCCCTATGTTTTTTACATCTTCGAGGCATATAGGTAATCTAATTTTCCTTAAAAAAACTTATATTTCCTTTTTCCAAAACTTTATGCATTAAAAATGATTATATCTAAATAGAGACACCAATTTAACTGAGATCAAAGTGAGACATAGTTAGTAGGTACCGATTTTGTGTCTCATGGTGATGCTAGATTTTTCTTGCGCATAACCAACTCCCAAGCCTTTGTCACCTCTCTCCCTTTTTACATTCTTTTGTTTGCAATTGCTTGTTTATGATATTATTACATTTCTTATTTTTTGCCTTACTAACTTCTTTTCCTTTTATAGTTACTATTCTGCATTCATATTTAAAATTCATTTTCCACTAAAATTTACAAGGCAATGTTTCGTGTTGGTATCTCTCCAGTGACTAATACGAAGCACCCAATTTCTTAAAATCCAATCCGAACATAATTTACATAAAAATCCCTATGTTTTTTACATCTTCGAGGCATATAGGTAATCTAATTTTCCTTAAAAAAACTTATATTTCCTTTTTCCAAAACTTTATGCATTAAAAATGATTATATCTAAATAGAGACGCCAATTTAACTGAGATCAAAGTGAGACATAGTTAGTAGGTACCGATTTTGTGTGTCGTGGTGATGCTAGATTTTTCTTGCGCATAACCAACTCCCAAGCCTAACCAATGAATCTTTGGACTTCGTAGACCTTGAAATCAATGTTTTGAGTTTCGTAACTCATAATATTGTTTTCCATAGTGACTCATTCGACAATCCTTATCCCTTTCATATTATCATGCTCATTCTAAATCCTGATTAAGGGATAGCTTAAAGGCTCGGCTAGAACCAACCATCATTTATTTTTAAGTTAAGTACACTATACCTTTCGGATCGTCCAAAGTTTTAAAGGCTAGGCGTGTTGTTAATTGTGAATTCGGTTTTGATATAACAAACAAATTAAGCTAAATTAATTTATACTTAACCTGGTATTTGTGTTGAAATTGAAAAACATTTTGAAAAGTAATAAGTTTGTATTTTATCAAAAATATATGTTCGAAAATGTATGCTTATACTTAGAATATTTTTAAGATATGTTTGAGTTAATATCGAGTCAAGAAAAATCATTTTACAAAGGATTTTTAAGGTATGTATCGATACAAAGAACAAATGTATCGATACTATGCTTAAACCCTCAAATGTATCGATACAAGTCTGTCTATATTGATACAGCCTGTGGGGTATCGATACTCACCCCATGTGTATCGATACAAGGCTTAGCAGTAACCAAGGTTTGGCTGAAACCATTAAATGTATCGATACAAGTGTGTCTATATCTATATAGCCTGCTTGGTATCGATACTCACCCCACGTGTATAGATATAAGGCTTAGCAGTAACTAAGGTTTGCCTGAAACTTCAAATGTAATGATACAAGTGTGGCTGTATCGATACAGCTTGATTGGTATCGATTCTTAGTTCCCTGTATCGATATAACAAGCTATAACAGTCATTTTTTTTATTCTTGTATCAATACTATTGGTATTGTATCGATACTATAGCGCAAGTCTTAACAAAAACAAGCAGTTATGAAGGCTACAATGGCTTTCGAACACCATATTAAATGCCTAACGTCTATGAATCAATTTCAAGCTATAAATAGAGGTTCCTAATAACTGAAGATGAAGAGATACAAAAATCATTGAAGCATTCAACAAAAAAAGCTTAAAGAACTTCAAAATCCTTCATTTTTAATTGCATTATATTTATACTCTTCCAAGTCTATTTGTATCTCATTCACCTTGTACTTAAATTTTAGCAACATCTACCTACTTGAGGTTCAATCTGTTTGCAAAATACTTTATTCAAATCACAAAAGGCATTGTGTGAAAGTGAGTGAAAATATTTAAAAATTTAGGGTAGAATGCTCAAAGGGATTGAAAGGTTCTATCTAAGCCTTAAAAGATAGTGGTGTAAGGTTATACCTTAGCCTTAAAGGTAACAATTTGTTTAGTGAATTATGGGAATCACCTTGGTAAGAAAATACCAAAAAGAGAGGATGTAGATGCCAAGTTCAAGGATCGAACCTCTATATATGGAGTGTTTGTTTTTCTTACCCTTAACCTATTTTTATTTTCAATTTACTGCAAATTTATCAAGTTTTTGTAAGAACTAATTCACCCCCCTTTTGGTTCAATCCTTTCCTTGGGCTAACAATTGGCATCAGAGCTTTGGTCTCTATTATAGGTTTCACATCCTTGAGAAAAGATCCTTGATATCTAAAAAATAAAGAATGCAAACATGGTTCTTAAAGCCTCAAGAAGCCCACAAGAGTTGAAAAACCTAGATAAAGTTTATCTAATGAAATTTGAGACAAATGCAAATGCTTTAGAACTTGAAGGACATTCCATTATCAGACCTCCACTCTTCAATGGTGACAACTACTTATATTAGAAGACAAAGATGAGGCTCTTTATCTAAGCAAATGACTATGAAGTATGGAAGATTAACATCAATGGACCACTCATCCCTAAGAAGAGAGTTGGAGATTGTATTCGCCAAAGGAAGAAGAAGAATGGGATGAACAAGACACCAAAATGGCATAATTAAATGCCAATACCATGCACACACTATTTTATGCTTTTGGTCCAAGTGAGTATAATAGAGTGTCACTATATGATAATGCCAAGCAAGTGTAGGACAAGTTAGCAACCACACTTGAAGGAACAAATCAAGTCAAAGAATCCAAAATAAGCATGCTTACACTTTACTAAGAACTGTTTAAGATGAAGGCAAATGAAACCATTAAGGAAATGTTAGATAGGTTCACGAATGTTATCAATAGGTTGAAGGCACTTAGAAAGAACTATCCAAATAAAGAGATGGTGAAGAAGCTACTCAATGGCCTTCCCAAGTCTTGGGAAGCAAAAGTGACAGCAATTAAAGAATCCAAAGATCCCAACACACTCTCCTTGGATAAACTCATAGGTTCTCTTATAACATATGAGATAAAGATCAAGCATGGACAAGAGCCACCAAAAAAGGCAAGTGTTGCCTTTATAAAAACCACTCATAGTGATGATGATGATGAAAAGGTTAAGGAAGATGAAGAAATGGCCATGTTCGCAAAAAGATTCAACAAATTTAGGAGAATAAACAAAGCAAGAAGGCCTCCTAGAAAAGAAATGATAAAGGGAGACTCAAGCAAGAAAGAGAAAGAACAAATCATTTGCTATGAGTACAAAAAATCAGGACACATTAAATTTGAATGTCCAATGTGGAAGAAATCAAACCTGAAGAAGTAAAAGAATAAGGCTATGATGGCTACATGGAGTGATAGTGACACATCTGATAATGATGATAAGAAGGTGGCCAACCTATGTCTCATGGCTAATGATAAGCCCAAGGTATCTTCTAATGCTAGTACTTACTCATTTGATGAATGACAAGATGCATTTAATGAATTAGCATTAGAATTCGAAGCCATGAATTTAAAATACAAGAAAATGATTTCTAAACTTAAGGAAGAAAATGAAACATTAAGCATGACAAATGATGATCTTAAGAAAAAAGTAGATGAGTTACAAGTCAATATCGATGATCTAACCAAGAAAAACACAACTTGCATAGCATATTTACAAGGTTTTATACGGCACAACATAAATTGAATAACGTGCTAGAAACACAAAGAGCATTCTTTGATAAAGATGGTTTAGGCTATAATAGAATTGAAAAAGAACAAATCATTTGATGCATCATGCATATGTACTCATTGCCATAAAATTGGTCACACATTGCACACATGTTCCTTAAAAACTATTACTTATAGAGGCAAGGTTATTAGGAGAGTATGGGTCCTTAAGGGTCAAGATGAAGCTACCAAATAAAAATGGATTCAAAAAGGCACAAAAATTATGAATACTAATACTCAAGGACTCAAGAAATTTTGGGTACCTAAAAAGAAAACATGACTTTATGGTTGTAAGACGAAGAGCATTGCTTCGAGGCAAATTCAACAAAGGAGAATTCTTGGTAGCTTGATAGTGGATGCTCAAGACATATGACCAGTGACAAAAATCAATTCATGGAGCTAAGGGCTAAGGATGGAGAAAGTGCTACCTTTGGTGATAACTCAAAAGGACAAATTAAAGGTATTGGAACCATAGGTAACAATTTTTCATCCAACATTAAAAATGTTCTATTTGTCAAAGGTATAAAATATAATCTCCTTAGTATTAGTCAGTTGTGTGATAAAGGCATAAAACTTATTTTTGAATAAATGAATTATCAAGTCATTGATGTTAAGACAAATAAAACTTATTTTTGTAGGACATAGAGAAGGAAATTTTTATGTTGTGCATCTAGATGACTTATCTTCTCAAAATGCTTGTTTCATTGCTAATAATGATGACTTGCCTTGGCTGTGGAATAGAAGATTAGGACATGCTAGTATGAATGTAATTTCCAAACTATCTAGAAAAGACCTTGCTGTTGGATTGCCAAAAATGAAAATTGATAATGATAAAATATGTGATGCATGCATTTAAGGGAAATATAGAAGAGCTTCATTCAAACCAATTAATATTGTTTCAACTACTAGAGTATTACAACTTATTCATATTGATCTTTTTGGTCCTACTAGGATATTAAGCTTAGGAGGTAAACAATATGGATTTGTTATTGTAGATGATTACTCTAGGTTTACTTGGGTCCTCTTCTTAAGCTCTAAAGATGAAGCCTTAGAAAAATTCATTACTTCTTGCAAAATTATCGAAAATGACAAAGGTTATTCTATTTCAAGTGTAAGAAGTGATCATGGAAAAGAATTCAAAAATCTTGGTTTTGATAAATTTTGTAATGAAAATGGCATTAGCCATAATTTCTCGGCACCTAGAACTCTTTAACAATACGAAGTTGTCAAAAGAAAAATTAAAACCTTGGAAGAAATGGCTAGAACCATGCTTTGTGGAAATAATTTACCAAGATATTTTTGGGCGGAAGCCATTAACACTTCTTGCTACATTATAAATAGAGCTATGGTTAGGCCAATCCTAAAGAAAACTCTATATGAACTTTTTAAAGGAAGAAAACTAACATTAGCTATTTTCATCTTTTTGGATGCAAATGTTTTATACTAAATAATGGAAAGGATAACCTTGGTAAATTTGATGCAAAAAGTGATGAAGGAATTTTTCTTGGTTATTCAACAATTTCCAAAGCTTATAGAGTGTTTAATAAGAGAACTTTGGGTCAATGCATGTTATATTTGATGAAGCTAACTCAACCTTGAGAAAGGTGTCTCTTGATAATAATGATGTAGAGATTTACTAAGAACAAGCATTGCATAAGGAGCAAGGACAAGCAATGCAAAATCAAAAAGCTCCAAAAAGGGAAGAACTACGTGAGCCAACTCAAGTAGAAAAGGAAATAAATCATCCTACAGAGTTGACTTATGTCAAAGAAGGTGAGATAATTAGTGATCCTAAGCAAGGGGTAAGAACTAGATCTTCTCTTAGAAATACATGCAATTATGTAGCTTTTCTTTCACAAATTGAACCCATGAATTTAGATGAGGCTCTAAAAGATGATAGTTGGATCATAGCTATGCAAGAGGAGTTAAACCAATTTGAAAGGAGCAAAGTTTGGAATTTAGTGGAGAGACCTAATAATTATCCCATCATAGGTACTAAATGGGTTTTTAGGAACAAACTTGATGAGAATGGAACAATAGTTAGAAATAAGACTAGATTAGTAGCTAAAGGATATAGTCAAGAAGAAAGAATTGATTATGATGAAACTTATGACCCTGTAGCTAGACTAGAGGCCATTAGAATACTTCTAGCCTTTGTATGCTTTAACAATTTCAAGTTGTATCAAATGGATGTCAAAAGTGCCTTTTTAAATGGTTTCATTAATGATGAAGTTTATGTTGAGTAACCCCTCGGTTTTGAAAATCTTCATTTTCTTGATTATGTCTTTAAACTTTCAAAAGCTTTGTATGGACTAAAGCAAGCATTTAGGGCATGGTATGAGAGGCTCTCAAAATTTTTAATTGAAAAAGGTTTTAATATAGGCAATATTGACAAAACTCTTTTTATAAAAGTAAAAAACAAGGACATTTTAGTGATTCAAGTTTATGTTGATGACATTATCTTCGGTGCTACTAATGAATCTTTGTGTCAAGAATTTTCCAAGTTAATGCAAAGTGAGTTCGAGATGAGCATGATGGGAGAATTAACATTCTTCTTGGGACTACAAATTAAACAAACAAAAGATGGCATCTTCATCAATCAAGCAAAGTACACCAAGGAATTACTCAAGAGGTTCAAAATGGATGAAGCAAGCCTTGTTCCACACCTATGAGTACTTCAACAAAGCTTGAAAAGGATGAAAAAGGTAAAATTGTTGACTTTAAACTTTATAGGCCTGTGATAGGTTCATTGCTATATCTTACCGCAAGTAGACCTAACATAATGTTTAGTGTAGACCTATATGCTAGATACCAATCATCACCGAGAGAGTCACATCTAGTTGCCATGAAAATAATCTTTAGATAACTTACAGACACTCCCAATCTAGGCTTATGGTATCCAAAAGAATCATCTCTTCTCTTACATGCTTATTCGGATGTAGATTTTGGTGGATGTAAAATTGATAGGAAAAGCACTTTCGGTACTTGTCAATTTCTTAGAAATATGCTCATATCATGGTTCTCCAAAAAACAAAATAGTGTTGCTTTATCCACAATCAAAGCAGAATACATATCTATGGGAAGTTGTTGTGCCCAAATTTTATGGATAAAACAACAAATGGAGGATTTTGGCATTACCATGGATCATATTCCAATTAAATATGATGATACTAGTGCCATTTGTCTCACCAAAAATCCAATTCAACATTCTAGAAGCAAGAACATAGAAATTAGACATCACTTTATTAGAGATCATGTGCAAAAAGGTGATATAGTGCTTGAATTTGTTGATACATTGCATTAACTAACTGATAAATTCACTAAACCACTTGACAATGATAGATTTTGCGTAATTACAAGAGAAATTGGCTTAATGAATACACCCTAAATTCATAATTTGATAGAATCCTGATACCTTGCCTTAATATTATTTGCATCATGCTTAGTTTAAAAAGCCAACTTAACATACCTACTTGTTTGATGCTATGCATTTGTATGAATTTTTTTTATTCTTGAATAATTTTGTTATCTCTTAATTAAATTTTGAATTGTTCATGCTAAATGATTTTGATGTGAAAATTTTGGTTCAAGTTGCATTTTCAAATTTTTTCAAAGGACAATTGGGTAAAAAATATGCCTAATTTGATGCCATCTTAACGGAAATAACCTAATACTAGGCTATACGTATCGATACCAGCACATTCTTCTTTCCTATATCGAGACTAGTTTCCATTGTATCGATACAAACCCAGACTCATTCTTTATATCGATACCTGACTCCAAGTATCGATACACTGTATTGATACTCCCTAGCCTGTATCGATACAGATCAATTTATTCTAAGTCTTGAGACCTAGTTCCTTGTGTCTATACAAAACCCAGCAATGTTCTGTGTATTAATACTGCCTTTTCTGTTTTGATGATACAAAACCCAGTAATGTTCTGTGTATTAATACTGCCTTTTCTGTTTCGATACTCACTGTTAATTTAGGACTCCTTGCGCACGGAAATCTCATTCTATCAAGCACTATTCTTCCTCATCCCTAGCATCCTCTCCTTCACTCAACCTTCAATCATCAAAACTCACTATCCTCACACTTTTCTCATAATCCTTGATCCATAAACCGATTAACTTTATCATATTTCACCAAACCCATTTGAAAATCAACCCATTATCATCTAAAACATCAACAATTCGAAACCCTTCCTTACCCTAACCCTCATCATTTTTCTTTCAAATTCCATCAACTTTGCCTAAATTTTTTCACAAATTTTGACTTTTTTTTCATTCCTAAGTCTTTCCCCACTCTGTTGTTGCAATTGTTTGTGGATTTACTCCTTACACTACACTAAATTGCCACCAAAACTTATCGCCTACCATGTGTTTAGCCATTTTCCCTAACCATCCTGTCCTTAGCACTTTACCCATTTGACTTGTTTGACCTATTCCACAACTACCATTGACAAACCTCATCGAGACCTAATCTCACCTCATCTGAAACCCATTAAATCACATCAAACATTTCACAAACTTCAATCTGCTCTACCACTTGTCTGAATCACCATCTAATTCTACTGTGCCACCACCTACTCGACAAAAGTCCTCAACCACCTTTAAACACTACCATGGCTCCAAAAACTAAACAAACCGCCCGTCATCAAGGACTTGTCACTTGTGCTTTCACCTCTACTGTTTGTCAACTACCTTCAACCTAAACATAATCATTCTTTGACCTATGCTTTCATGATACGCGAGATCATGAGTTGTTCACCACCATCTATGCTCGTATGCCCATCCAACAATGTCAAGTCATCGACTTCCTCTTTCTTCAGTCCATTACTTATCACTACCTTCAGATTTTTTGAAACCTTTGGATGGACCAAATTTCTTTCTCTAAATGTTTTAGTTCACAAGAATCTTATCCGTGCATTCTTTAGCAATACCTCATTTATCATTGATGATTAAGATTATGTCATTACTATTTGGTCTATTTTTTGGGATAGGATATCATCGTTAACCTGGTTTCTCTCGCGTATGCCTTTGGTTTCTCACATGAAGGCATAATCCATGAAGGTTCAGCTCCTGCCGTTTTGTGCACCCCAAACAATAAAGCCACGCTCCCTTCTCCGGTTGATCGCTTACTTCATCTTACCATCTTACATGTGCTGCATCCATATGGCACCAAACATACCTTGATTAGCAACGCAGACTATTAGTAGCTTTACATGATTCAAATCGGGAATCGTCTAAACTTAGCCTATTTCATCTTTGCAAACCTTGTTTTTTGCATTCATGGTTGTCATAGCCTCTTCCACAGTATGGCCTTAAGTTACTAATTTGACACTTAAGGTCTTGATCTTTTGTGCGACCCTAGGATTATGGTAACCACTTACCATTATATTGGTCACAAATCTATGGGGCTCATCGGGTATGAAATTCAAGGTGACGACTTCATTCCCAAAGCTCATCGACAACCACTGCTTGAGCAACCGGATGTTCCTACTCCTAATGATCATGATGATGATACAGAGATGATAAGCCTCCTCCAGCTCCGGCTCCTGCTACCTCATCATTCGCACCCATGGACATTCACAATATGTACGCTTCTATTATGGGCCGTCTTGATACATGGGAGGGATGATTCGATTCATGGGATCATCGCTTTGACACTATCGATGCTCATCTTTCTATTCTCGAGCATAGTCACTGGGCTTTGATGGAGTAATTCCATGTTTTTTTGGTTTTTTTTCCTCGTGCCCCTCTACCTATTTCTCCACCCGTTGAGGATCCTCCGGCCGATGATGCTTAGTCCAATTAGGCTCATTTTAGGATATCTCTTATGTTTTTAGAACTTTATGATTCTCAAACTCTTTGCATTCCTTTGAACATCTTTTGCTTATTTTGTTAAATATATTTAACATCTTATCCTTAATGAATTCATCTTTGCGTGTGCCTACTATGATTGCATTTCCTTCATTGCTTTGAATTACTTATTTTTGAATTGCATCTTGATATAACAAAAAGGGGGAGAAATGCCATAAATTTGCAATGTATTGCTATATATGTCTTCCATGAATTTATTATGCACTTGATCATGATTATATTGTCATGTTGGAACCCAAATAACATGTTGATAGTGAACATTAGCTTGATTTTTTAATCTTAGGCAATATTATCGATTTGAAATGTTGTAGCTTTAAAGGACCTGATTTACTCAAATTAAAACTTTGGAAAACCATTGCTTTATTGAGGGGGAGTTTTTCTTAAAAATAAGCAAATTTATCTTAAGTTTTGTTATATCAAAATGGGGGAGATTGTTAACTTTGAATTCGATTTTGATATAATAAACAACTTAAGCTAAATTAGTTTATACTTGACTTGGTATTTATGTTAAAATTGAATAACATTTTGAAAAGTACTACGTTTGTATTTTATCAAAAATATATGTTCCAAAATGTATACTTATACCTAGAATATTTTTGAGATATGTTTGAGTCAATATCAAGCAAAAAAAATCATTTTACAAAAGATTTTTAAGGTATGTATCGATACAAAGAACAAATGTATCGATACTATGCTTAAAACCCTCAAATATATAGATACAAGTGTGTCTGTATCGATACAGCCTGCTTGGTATCAATACTTACCCCATGTGTATCAATACAATGCTTGGCAGTAACCAAGGTTTGACTGAAACCCTCAAATGTATCGATACAAGTGTGTCTATATCAATACAGCCTACTTGGCATTGATACTCACCCCATGTGTATCGATATAAATCTTGGTAGTAACCAAGGTTTGGTTAAAACCCTCAAATGTATCAATACAAGTGTGTCTATATCGATATAGCTTGATTGGTATCAATACTCAGTTCCCTGTATCGATCCAACAAGTGTAACAGTCACTTTTTTTATTCCTGTATCGATACTATTGGTATTATATCGATATTATAGCGAGGGTCTGAATGGAAACAAGCATTTATAAAGGCTACAATGGCTCTCCAACCACCACATTAAATGCCCAACATCTATGAATCAATTTCAAGTTATAAATAGAGGTTCCTAATAGTTGAAGATGAAAAGATACAAATTATTAAAGCATTCAACAACAAAAGCTTAAAGATCTTCAAAATTCTTCACTTTTACTTGAATTAAATTTATGCTCTTCCAAGCCTATTTTCTCATTCACCTTGTACTTAAATTCTAGCAACATCTACCTACTAGAGGTTCAATCTATTTGCAAAATACTTCATTCAAATCACAAAAGGCATTGTGTGAATGTGAGTGAAAATATTTGAGAATTTAGGGTAGAATTTTCAAAGGGATTGAAAGGTTCTATCTAAGCCTTAAAAGATAGTGGTGTAAGGTTATACCTTAGCCTTAAATATAACAATTTGTTTAGTGAATTATGGGAATCACCTTGGTAAGAAAATACCAAGAAGAGAGGATGTAGGTGCCAAGTTTAAGGATCGAACCTTTATATATTAAGTGTTTGTTTTTCTTACCCTCAACCTATTTTTATTTTCAATTTACTACACATTTATCAAGTTTTTGTAAGAACCAATTCACCCTCCTTCTTGGTTCAATCCTTTCCTTGGGCTAACACATGTGACGACAGCTTGGCGACTCCATTAAGGACCATTTTAGAGAGTTAAGGCTATATCTAGCTACTTTTCACTCAATTTGTGGTTTCTCGGTCTCCATACTTATTTAAATATAATTCTCTTTTATTTTTTACCTACTAGTCTCTATTGTTTATGTTTTTGTTCTATGATTGTTAGGGATTATTCATGCCTAAATAAATTTTGATTTGAATAAATATGTTAATATGGGAGTGAAATAAAAAATGTTTGATTATTTCCCTGACACACACCATGCACTTGTATTTGCACTTGATTCCCACCATGCACCATGGTGTGGTTGGTATCCGAATTATTAGAAGGAAATGAGCCATCTACCTTTATGAGTAACCCTCTGCATAGGCTTGGCAAGAGCTTCTGAGATGTAAATTACCTATGTCTCTCATAAGTAACCCTTCACACTTGCAAGGGAAATACATCCATCAAATCAACCATTCTGCGAAACTCGCGATGGGCCTAGGATTGGGGTGCCTCGACTGTTCTTACCAGACAAAGAAGTGATTCAGATACCAAAGTAGGCATCAACTCAAACCCATCTAGTGAACCCTACAAGCTAAACCATGTCAAGCCATACTGATGCTGCTAGAATAACTCGAAGATTAAGGGTCACTCAGGGAAACATTTCTAACCTTTACTCCTATATACCATTGGTTATGCAGCCAATGATGGGTGAACATTGTCATTCGTATTTGTCTTTTTATTATCATGATCATTCCTTTAGGATATGTCGATACATTCGATGACAAATCCTTTTAATAAGTGGGTAAGGACTAGTGAATGCCATTACCCATAATGTCATCTTAAAATAGTCATATCTAACTGAAATAAGTTGTCATGCTGGCCAAATAATGGCTTAACATGTACTCACCATAAATGGTGATGAACGAACTTCACTGTTTTGACAGTCAATCTTAGTCCTCGTGAGGTATCGTGTTACTTTGTGAAGAGACAATTTTCATGCGGATATGTCAGTATGCTGCCTATTTAATACCTCAACATTCAAGATTATCATGTCTGCCCTTAGGCATCGTATCATCTATTCTCAGGGCAAATCTTGTGATATGCTTCTATTGTTGTTCCTTATTTTCTTATATTTTGCCTATTATTTAATATTGGTTACTAACTTATTTTCTTTTTGCTTTTCTTTTTCACCATGCATTATTTCATCATAATTATTATCATCGTGGAACAATTGGCTCTAATGGATCAGTGTTCACCAAGGGGCGTCTGTCATGGAGCAATAGTCCATTTCAAAGCTAAAATCCTTTGAAAAAGTTTAAGCATGGTCAGAACACCGACAAATTAAAGATAAGGATGTTTTAAAACCTTGGTATGCCTCGATAGTGCATGAAAGGATCAAAATAGGATTCCATGAAAATGATTGGCAAGATCTGAAAACCATATGGATTAGTTTGGACAACACTAAAAGGGAATCATTCACTAAGTGATACGAAGACATGGCTCTTCTACTTCAAGTTCGCTTGGATGTTGGTTTGTTGCAAGCGGCCTCTTAGTTTTGGAATCCAACATACTGGTGTTTCACTTTCAATCATGAAAATTTGGTCCCCACGTCGATGAATACACTGCATTACTCAGCATTGAAAGGCAAAAGTTGACAAAGTATACTGTAAAGTGTTAAATCCTCCAACCTTTAAAAAAAATTAGCTCAAATCCTCAGGGCAATGGAGTCTTGGATTGAGAGTCATATCAAAATGAAAGGAAATAATGAATGCATCTAAGAAGCAATGGCGAGTACCGTTGACATCCGAAAAATCCAGGATGTCTACTTTTTGGCAATATATGGGTTGGTTATATTCCCAAAGACATTAGGCTATGTTGAAGCCATAATAGCAAGGTTTTTTTTCTTGTTTATGTTGCAACATCAATCCCGCACGGGCCATCATCGCTAAAACTATTCCAACTCTTAATTTTTATAAAAAATGGGTATGAGCCAATTCATTGGATATGTACCACTTCTTCATATTTGGCTCGTCAGTCACTTTAGCCTTGAAAAAAATAGGATGTCGTATTGCTTCTTACCTAACTTTAACCCTATCTCCAATGTACTTGAAAAAGAATGGCCTCAAAACAAATCTAAAGAGCAATAGGTCCAAAAATTTTGAAACCTCAAGGGAGACGAGGTAACATGGAAGGCCTTTTGGTTTTCCACGTAAACAGTCATATACCGTCACAGAGATTACAGCTATGTGCAAGTCATGGGATTATGGGGGAGCTACGCCCCTCTTTTAGTCCTTCAACAGTTCCGGTGCTATCAATTCATCTCCTTCGTCTAAGACCTAGAGTTGTGGGATTTTGATTATGGTGAGCCCGGCTACAAGTTAAAAGTCCAACTAGCTTTCATGCATGGAAACAAACCCACTGCATAGAGAGATATTAGAGAAAGAGTAGTATGACCTTAGGATATGATGAAAAGAGGATTCGTTGAATTAATGACACCGTAACTATATTTGGTATCGAGACATCACAAATACCAGTTGATGAATTTTCTTTCAAGGTTGAATTGCTCAAGCGAGAGTTCAAACAAGAAAGGGCGACCTTTGCCAAGGAGGTTACTCGATTAAAGAAGGAAAATAGTCAGTTGAAAATGGACCTCTACCTCAGGGATGATGAGATAAGGGCTGTCAAAGAGAAAAACCACCTCAAGGAGGATCTCAAGAGCTTGAAAAGAGATAATGTGGCCCTTAACAAAGCAAGCAAGTCTCGAAGACTTAGAAAGTCATCGGTCAAGTGGAGGACAGAAATTGCTACTCTAAAAAGGGAAGTACATTAATAAAGAGAAGCTGCTAGGGTCAATAGGGAAATGCTTGTTAGAAACTAGGCTCTTACATTAATTTATCAAAGGAGGAATGAATGGTTAGAGGCTTAAGTCAAGGATTTGAGAGCAAACTAGGCCAAAAATAGAGTTCTGACACTTATAATTCAAGACTTAAAGCATTCTCTTCAAGCTCATCAAGACCAAGTCTATGCACTAGTGAGAGCCTTCGAATAGCAGGAGTAAGAATGGCTTCAAGTAGTTGATCACGCATGCCAAAACTATCAAGACTATCAATACTATCTTATAGAGTAGATCCAGTAGCTCAGTTGGAGGCCACAAACATGATGGATGTAGTTTGATCCCTGACATGTGATATCTTGCCCATCGAAGCCCATAAGCATGAGTTATTGTTTTTCTTGGACCATGTAATCAAGCAATGTAATCATGTTAGACATTTTTTAATGTAATCACATGTAATTAAGACATTTTGTTGCATTAATGAAAGATGCTATTGGTAGAGTTATCGCTTTATCCAATTGTCCTTTTTGCATTTGCATAACTAACCTAATCTTTTCATGGTTTTTTATTCATTCATGATCGCATATTCACTCTCATCGCATCAAACATATGCATGAACATATCATAAAGGCCTAATCAAGAAATAATTTAAAGTGAAGGTAATCCAAAACGTAAAATCTACAGCTCGCCATCGATACAATACTCGTAATTGTCGAAAAGTGATGGAAAACTATCACCAAGTCTACATCGAAAGACTCAAACTCATGTATAGAGAGTCCTAAGAGCAGGCACTTCGTAAGAATGAGGAACATCAAGCACAGATCATTGAGCTAACTAAATTGCTATCGAATGCGTTGAAGGAAAAAAGGTAGATGAGCATAGTCGATATGGGGAAAGAATCGGTTCACCTTGAAAGCAATTTGAATGTTGGTATTGAGGCCACCAATGCTCAAGAAGAGGGATTACATGGGCAACAACCTCTGGTAATGAACACTCTACCATCTTAGCCATTTATTTATATCAATCCAGCAACAACGTCCCACTTAATATAAGGATTACAAGGCATGACTCTTCACCATCAAGAAGTATAATCATGGACCTCGATGAGCACATGGAGCAAGAAAAGGTAAAGAGGCTTTCAAAAAATGATAAGGACTTGGACAAGTATCACTCATTAAAGAAGTATCTTTGAGCTGTGGAAGGAAGTAACAAATTTGGAATCATAGATGCAAAGTCATTAGGGCTAGTTTTGAGCCTCATCATCTCACCCAAGTTTGAAGTGCCTGATTTTGAAAAATACAATGGGACTACTAACCCTACTACCCATCTTCACATGTACTATCGTAAAATGGCAGGACATGAAGAGAACGAGAAGTTGCTAATCCATTGCTTTTATGATAGCCTGACTGGGGTAGCCCTTCGATGGTACATAAAACTTGATCCTACAAGAATTCAGACTTGGGCAGACTTGGCATGCTCATTCCCTGAATAGTATAAGCATGTGTCTGATAGGGTTCTGGATCGTCTTTCTCTCATGAACGTAGAGAAGAAATCTTTTGAGAGTTTTAGAAATAGAAATAGAGGGAGATGGCAACTCAAGTTCACTCATTTGTAACTAAAAAAGAAATTACATTTATGTTTGTTGGGACCTTACGAGCTTCTTACTATGAAACGCCATGAAAAATTTTCCCGATATGGTCATATCAGGTGAAATGATTGAGAATGCCATCAAGAACGATAGAATATCCATTGAGGAAGCATCTGGATCAATAAAAAAGATAGCAAATAAAGGTAAAGAGAGGGAAATGAATGTTACAGGCAAAAATCATGCTAAGTTTAATCAAAGTCCACATCCAGCATAGCCTATGTACTTTCCAAACATATTAAATATGAGTCTTACCCCTTACTCATTAACATCGTAATTATTCCATGCTACCAGCTTCGTTCTTACAATGAGCTTTGCATCAAATCCTGTGCAAAGTGCAACTTAGAATGCACAGGCCCGTAATATGCACAATACAAGAGCTTCGAATAACCAACAACCATTTTGAGAGAGAGAAAACTTTAAACCACTCCCTTACTTAGACAAAGAGATTTACACCGCTTATTAGTAGGCAAACTAGTGGCTCCAGTATTCATAAACCTATGATCACCCCCTACCTCAAATGGTATGATGAGAATGCTTATTGTGAATACCATGCAAGAGCGCAAGGGCACTCTATTGAGAACTGCATTTCATTCAAAAGAAAACTACAAGGTTTACTAGAAAAAAAAGTGATCAAGATTGAGCAAGGTCTTGGACCCAATGTAGGGGCCAACCCACTCCCTAATCATGCCATACTGAGAGTGAATGCGATAATCAATGGCAAAAGCTATCAAATTTAAAAAAGCATGGGAAAAGTCAAAACCCCGATGAGCAAAGTCTGGTAGGCTTTTGTGAAAATCAAAATAGTAACAGATAACAAAAGTTAAAGAAGAAATACCATTGATACATCTTGCTGCCACTATGGTCAAGAACTTGACTTGCAACATTGTCCATCATTCTTAAAAAGATGGTCCAAGGGATGATGGATCAGTTTGAAATTAAGTTTAACGATGAGTGGGATGGACATGATGGTCTATCTATCAATGCTACTAATAAGGAGAAACCCACCAATGGGTAGATCTCTAGTTGTCTATCTTTTATGTGCATAAGGAAAATAGCTAATGAAAGTTTTAGGCAGTACACTGTAAGATGGATAGAAGAGGCTACCCAAATTCATCCCTTACTGACAGAAAAAGAGATGATTATTAGATTCATTGGTATGTTGCAAGCCTCTTATTACGAAAAGATAGCAAGAACCTTCCCGAAGAACTTCACAAATGTGGTCATACTCTGTGGGAGCATCGATGAGGCCATGAAAAATGAATTGAGTAGAAAAAATATCTACAAGGACAAAGAGAAAGGAAAGATGAAAGCTAGTAAGCAATAAAAATCTAGCATCGAAGCTAGTTAGTCTCAAACTTGTGTTGAGTTAAACCTAAAGGAAATGATCATTGAAAAAAAATGCAAGATTGTGGAAAACATAAAAGAAGTTCAAACCATAATGAATTTGGTCAGGTAAATCCTAGTGCAAGCTAAATTACTTAATGCAACCAAGAAGACAGAGGAAAGGATTGGCAACTTCTATGATTTCCATACTATTTGCAGCCATACTCTTCAAACATGCAAAGAGTTTTGCATAATGGTTCAAAGGATGATGAATGAGTGTAACATCAAATTCTATGATGAAAAGCAAACCCCATATACAGAGTCTACAAATGCAACATCATCCATTAATGTTCTAGAAGAAAAAGAGGACAATCTCCCTTACAGGATTGGAAGGCCATTAATTTTGTATGACAATCGACTGAGAGTTGAAGTTGACCTTATTCAACCTTTGCCAAAGATTATTGTTCAACTTCCATCTCCTTTCCTGTATAAAGATGATAAGGCAGTTCCTTAGAACTATGAAAGCAAAACCTTAATCATCAAAGAATCTAGCCAGCAAGCAGCAAGCGTTGATCTTTTAAAGGCAAGTCACCTAACTCAGAGCAGCCGATTGTAGGCCCCAACAGCATCAAAAAACAACACTTAGCAAGAAAATGATAATCTCATTTCTTAAGCACTAAAGTTTGCAACCAAAAGCTTAGATTCGATAGCTATCAAATATCCAGTGAGTTAGAAAGAAGCTATGGAATTCTTTAAATTCATCAAGCATAGTGAATACAGCATCGTCGATCTATTGAATAAGCAAACCCACCAAGATATCTGTGTTGTCACTACTATTGAATTCGAAAGCTCATAAAAATGCCCTCCTTAAGGTTTTGAATGAGGCCTATGTCCCTTCTGACATCTTTATAGGTCAGTTAGATCACCTAGTGAACAACATCACCCTTGACAATTATATATCTTTTAGTGATAAATCCTACACGGAGGAAGAGGAAATTACAAAGCCTTCCACATCACCACATATTGTAAAAGCACCACATTTCCCAAGGTGCTCATTGATAACGGGTCAGATTTAAATGTAATGCCTATGTCATGCTTGAATAAGCTCTTTTTTGACACATCTAGAATCCTCTGTCCAATCCTTTGAGTTTGTCCATACTACTTATATGAAGGAAGGGTTGCCAATAGTTTAACCCCACCTATCAAAGAGTACTCATATGTGTTTAAAGTTGACTATCAGCAAAGGTGCCTAAGCCAGAAAGGGACTTGAAAAATGCCTTTAAGGAGTTGTTGAAGCCTTGAAAGTGTTTAGCCAGATCAACAAAAGAAGGTTAGGATTCAAACCCAATATGTAGCAAAAAAGAAAACAAGTTAAAAAAAAAAGCGTGAGAAGAGGATAGCCTATTTGTCAAGACGAGACACGGAGGATGAACCAATGATGTTCCTATCACTTCATGAAAATTTTCATCTAGGGGACATGTAAACACTGGCTTTGCTAATGCCGTGATCATATTAAACAAGGCATTTGAGGATTTCTCCATCAATGCAATTATAGAGCTAGAGATGTCAACCACACATCCAGAGACTGGTCTGTGCCCTTCAAACTTTGTTCTAAGTGTTTAGATTGAGATTAAGATTATTATACTATTTAAGTATATTTCAAAGTAATGCTATGAGCTAAACCTACATGCTTTTGCCCAAAAGCATTGTAGGATCCTTTGTATGGGCAACTTTTATTAAGTATTATCAATAAAAATGATTAAACATTTTGCATTTATTCTTTGTGTTCATAATTGTTGTCAACTTTAGACCTTTCTTCACATATTTGTCCACCTATATTGTCCTTTTTCATATTTTCAGGTGTTCTAATGAAGATGACATGAATGTTCATATTGAAGCTTCGAAAATCGATTTTGAACAATCGATCTATGTTAGTGAGGTTGAATTTGAAAAGGATCCTAAAGAGAACCCCGTACCCCTAGACCTATTAAGACTAGTTGAGCAGGAAGAAAAACAAATATTACCCTATGAAGAACCCACTGAAACCATAAACCTTGGAACATTAGAAGATAAAAAAAAGTTAAAATTGAAACCTTCATAAAGCTATTAACTCGAGCTAAACTAATAAGTCTCTTTCAAGAATATTGATACGTGTTTGCCTGGTCCTACCAAGACATGCCTGGATTAGATACCAATATTATAGTTCATAAACTTCCTCTTAAACCGGAATGCAAACTAATAGAGCAAAACTTAAGGAGGATGAAACCAGAAATGCTCCTTATGATCAAGGAAAGTCAAGAAATAATTTGAAGTAGGATATATCGAGGTAGCCAAATATCCTAAATGGGTAGCCAACATAGTCCCAATTCGTAAGAAGGATGGTAAAGTGTGAATGTGTGTGGACTACAAGGACCTTAATAGAGCCAGCCCTAAGGATAATTTTCCTTTGCCTAATATTGATACCTCAGTAGACAACACTGCCAAAAATGCATTATTTTCTTTCATGGATAGGTTCTCAGGCTATAATCAAATCAAAATGGTAGCTGAAGATATGGGAAAGACCATATTCTTAACCATGTGGGGAACTTTCTACCATAAAGTTATGCCTTTCAGGTTAAAGAATGCTCGAGCAACTTCCTAAAAGGCTATGGTGACATTGTTCCATGACCTTATGCATAAAGAAATAGATCTATGTGGATGACATGATCACCAAATCAACCAAAAAAAGTGAACATGTTGCCAATCTACAAAAACTCTTTAAAAGGCTTTGCAAATATCAACTTAAGCTAAATCTTGCCAAATGCACAGTTGGCATCACCTTCGATAAATTATTGAGGTTCATTATGAGCGACAAAAGAATAGAAGTGGATCCTGACAAGGTTAGGGCTATACAAAACCAACCACCTCCTTGAACTTAAAAAGAATTGATAAGGTTCTTGGGAAAACTAAACTACATAGCCCGATTCATATCTCAGTTGACCGACAAATATGATCTGATCTTTAGGCTACTGAAAAATAAGAATCCTAAAAAATGGAATCAATTATGCCAAGAAGCTTTCAATAAGGTCAAACATTACCTTTCGAACCCTGCAGTACTTGTGCCATTAGTGCCTGGATGACCAATAATCCTATAACTATCAATCCTAGACAAGTCGATGAGCTGTGTATTAGGACAACATGATGAATAAGGAAAGAAGGAATATGCTGTCTATTACTTGAGCAAGAAATTTTATAGAATATGAAAATAATTATTCATTCGTAGAGTACTTTAGCTTAGACAACCTAAAGGTTAAGGCAATACATGTTGTACCACACTACATGGTTAATTGCCAAGCTTGATCCTATCAAGTATTTGTGTGAGGCCCTCGCCTTGTTCGGGAGATTAGCCAGGTGGCAAGTTATGCTTTTTGAGTATGACATTGTGTATGTGAACCAAAAAGCCATTAAAGGTAGTGCAATAGCAGACTTTTTGGTAAGTCGAGCTACAAATGACTATCAGCCTTTAAACTCTGAGTTCCCTGATAAAGACTTAATGTGCATATCTAAGGTAGAGAACACATCAAGTATGGGTCATCATGGAGAATGTACTTCGATAAAGCTTTAAACACACTAGGGCATGGAATTGGGGTAATAGCCGAATATGAGGCCTGCATTATGGGACTCCATACAGAGATTGAAAGAGGCATTTAAACACTGTAAGTGTTTGGAACTGAAGGGAGAATGCAAGCACGTGATGCTAAATTGATCCACTCTAGGAATCTGATGTCGAAGCTCAAGAAAGAGTTTTATGATATTAGCTTTCAACATCTACCTTAAAAAGAAAACCAAATTGCTAATGCCTTGGCCACTTTATCTTTCATGTTTAAAGTCAATCAAGAATCGGACATTGCTCTAATCCAAATGAGTATCTATTTAACCCTAGCATATTGCCAAAATGTTAAATAAAAGAAAGATGGTTTGCCATGGTATCATGACATCCTTTAGTACATCAAGGATCAACGATACCCAGAATATGCCACCAAAACTGATAAGAGAACCATTAGATGATTAGCTGTGAACTTTATTTTAGATGGTGAGATTTTATACAAAAAACGCTGGGATCAGGTGCTACTCTGATGCATGGATGTCTCTGAAGTAAAAGAATACTTAAAGAAGTTCACCAAGGAATTTGTGGTATGCATGCTAATAGACACTGAATGGCAAAATAAGTCATGTAACCAGGTTATTATTGGTTGACTCTAAAAAAGGATTGCATTAACTATGCTAGAAAGTGTCACAAATGCCAAATCTACGCTGACAAGATCCATGTCCTATCGACACCTCTACATGTTATGATAGCTCCATGGCTCTTTTCTCTTTGGGGAATAGACATGACTAGACTGATTACCCCCAAGGCTTTTAATGGGCATTGCTTCATTTTAGTCATGATCGATTATTTCACCTCTTAGATAGAGACAGCTTCTTATGCCAACGTCACCAGATTTATCGTGTGCGAATTTGTGAAATGGTACATCATTTGTAGATATGGTCTTCTCGAACAAATCATTACTGATAATGCATGCAACCTGAAAAATAAAATGATGCAAGTAGTCTACTCCTAGTTCAAGATTCAACATCAAAACTCCATCCTATACCATCCGAAGATGAACTGATTAGTTAAAGCAGCTAAAAAGAATATCAAGAAGATAGTTGAAGATGGCTGAGATGTATAAAGATTGGCATGAAAAGTTACCTTTTGCTTTACATGCTTATCGCACGATCGTACAAACTTTTACAAGTGCTACCCTATTTTCCTTAGTGTACGGCATGGAGGTTGTCCTATCTATCGATGTTAACAACCCTTCCCTCAGAGTTTTAATGGAATCATAACTTGAAAAGGTAAAAACCAATATAAACAACTTAATCTCATCGAAGAGAAAAGAATTAAAGCCATTTGTCATGGGTAGATGTATCATAACCATATGATGAGAGCCTAAGACAAAAAAGTCCATCCTCATTAGTTTTGAGAAAGTGACCTGATGCTCAAACTAATTCTCCTAATCCTTAAAGATACTGGTAAAAAATGGACCTCAAATTGAAAAGGGTCATACCTGGTGAAACGCGTATTCTCTAAAAGAGCCCGAATCCTAACTCAGATGGATGGTAGTGACTTTGCCAACCCTGTGAACTCTAATTCTGTTAAGAAACACTATGCCTAAAAGGACTTTAGGATGAAAACTTGAAAGGGCATCCTCTTAGTCTCTTACCTACCACTCATAAAAAAAATCTAAAAAAAAAGTACAAGACAAAAACAAAAAGAGAAGGAAAAAGAGAAAAATAGTTTAAGTTGAAAACCAAAGAAGGCAACTTTAGTGATCAGACCTTTTCATTCAAACCAAGCCAAGCCTAAACCATCATGAGCCCAAAACCAATCTTCCCTATATTCAAGACCCTAAGTTATAACCTAACCCATCTATTCTATGTTGACCACCTATACCTAAATCTCATCCATACTTGAACTTAAAAATGGGAATTGCCTAACTTTAAGGCCCCATTCCACCATAGGGCAATCGAAGAAATCTCCTTATGGATCAGCCAGCACCAAAAGGATTAATTGCTCAAGAGAAATCTCTGAAGGCAGTCAGTGAAGAATTCATGTCGTTACCATCAGAGGTAATCGACCAAGAAGACTCCTTTTATCTTTTTTGTATTTCAAAATTTTTCACAATCTTATAAGTTTTTCACAACTTTTACCTTCTTGCTTTGAATGAAAATATAACTGTTTGATTTCTTACAAAACCTTTTTGTAACCCTATATTCCATGTTGCATCATGTTTATCCTTTAATTGATAATGCTTGATAAATGGACAAAATTGATAGTAGGATTTCCTAGCATTACTTCGAAAGATAAAACTTAGCAGGAACTTTGTTTCATGTTTAAAGATTAAGAATGAACTCTTGGGGTCCCAACTAGTCTTGCTTTAGAACCCTACATCTTAAAAATTTGCTTAAAACCTCATTCTAGTAAGTGGTCATGGACCTTTTATACCTTCAAAGAAGGGACAACCTTAACATTTAAAGCCTCTGGAAATCTAGAGCAAGATTGACAAACGCTAGGTAAAAAGCAACCTCACTAAAGCCGAAGAAAGCCCAAAACTAGCTATTAGATTAGGCCTTTAAAGTCATCACCCTTGCATCAATTAGGTAGACATTTACATCTCCATACAGTATGCAACATTTAACATCTTATAGGTATCTGCTCTTATGCACAAAAGTAAAATTTATAAGGAACCTAAGGTACCATTTTTTAATTTAAAAAAACCTTAAAAGGCCTCAAGTAAGTATCTTTGACCTTACATGCTCATCAAAAATCACCTAAGAAGGATATCTAAACTCATTTTCTTCAGTCTTCGAAGAATGGGATGCTCACCAAAGCCCACAGAAGTTGGTGGCACCTACTTACCTCAATCCTCAAAGGGCAAGACATTTAACAAATCCCATACAAGTTGGTGGCACCTACCTACCTCAGTGCTCAAAAAGTAAAATGCTTCCCTACCTGAAAGCCTACATAAGCTGGTGGCAACTACCTACCTCAGTCATGAAAGAGCAGAATGCTTCCTTACCTTAAAGTCCATATAAGCTGGTGGCAACTACCTACCTTAGTCTTCAAAGAGTAGGACGATTATTAAAGCTTACACAAGCTGGTGGCACCATGTAACCTACCTCAGTCCTCAAAGAGCAAGATGTTTACTTACCTTAAAGCCCACACAAGCTGGTGGCACTTGTCTACCTTAGTCCATGAAAAGTTGGACATCTTTGTGTACTTAGCTCGAAGCCCACATAAGTTGATGTAATTGTTTGAAAAAAAAACTGAAAAAACAACCTAGTAGAGAGGTCAAGGCCTACAAAACTCATCAAAATCTTCTTTTCTGTAAGTTATTTAACGCACCTTGACATCCTACTAAATAACCCTCCACTTCTCAGTAGGCACACAAATTCATCATCCCCTCCAAACAAAATGGTGTCTATTTGTCTCTATCCTATCCCTAATACGTAGCAACAACCGAAAATGGGCAGTTATAGACACTTGATTTTGTTTGAGCCAGTTTCTAGCATCCTAGGAGTTTGGTAAAAGATGATAAAATTACAAAATAGAAATAAAAGCTAAAGGATGACTGCTGAGTGAAAATTATTTTGGGAAGGTCTCAAATGCTTATGGGCCATATTAAAGAAAAATATAAAAATGAGGTATCAAAGGCCAGTTTTCATGGTGCCATAAGGTCATCTAAATGAATACATAGATCAATTTCTCACTGTTTGCGACCAATTTAAGGTAACTCAAGAAGCCACGAGTATGTGCAAGTCATATTGGTGCATGAGTATTTATACAGGGCTTTTATAGTTCAAAATACTTGAATTTTCACACTAGCATCGATCCAAGAGGGTTTGGTATTGATACCCAAGGTGTGGTATTAATACCTGGCATGTTTGTATCAATACAGTCCTTGGTAGTAGCTAAAGTTATGATTTTTAGTTAAATGTATTGATACACAAGCATGAGTATTGATACAAGTCCATGGAGTATCTATACAGGCCTCTAAGTCTCAAGACTAAAAACAATTTTTGCTCTTAGTATCGATACACAGCTCCTTGTATCGATACTCAAGGGTAAAAATTACCTTTTGTATCGATACAATAAGGCATTTTGCCTTGCTCAGACCATTTGTCAACCTTCAAAAAATTTGATTAAAACATGTTTTTAGCACCAAGAAACCATCGTAAAACATTGCATACCTTGGCTTTGGGCATATGATCAGATTTAAACAATTTTTGGAGCCTAAACAACTAATGACAAAGGTTACTTTTACAAGATATATGGTTGTAAGAGGGTAGCAAGCATATCATTAGCCGGAAGGCTATTGTAGCTTTTCTACTCTCTTTTTAAGCATGATAGAACCAATGAGAAGAAAACCAGTTGAGCATGGTAGCTGGAAAAGTTCCCTGGTCCAGGAGAGAAAAATAAAAAATACCCTTGCTTTGTCTCCTAAAAGCAATGGCTGAGCATTAGATTAAAAAAAAGACTTCCTTCCATATGAAAAAAAACTCCCAGCCATAAAAAAAAAAACTCTCAGAGAAGCTCTGAAGCAATCCTAGAAAACTCTTCATCCATCCCCAAAAATCCTCCATCAACTCCAGCTCTAACAACTCACTAAAATACTATTCCATTGTCTTTCACCCTTAACCAACCTCTATTGCTGGAGCCCTCTAAAACCACCACCAGAACACCTTCAAAAGCTCAACCTTTCACACATTTTCATCCTCAAAACACCTAATTAGCAACCATATTACCAGAAAACTTCTTCATTTCATCCTTTTCTTGCTAAATAATAGCAAGGAAAAAGGAATTATGCTTAAAATCACTGCTATAAAAAAGGAAGAAACTTTAAGCTTTTGTTGTTATATTTGTTTACCTTATTCCATATATTTTTTGTTTTGATCATTCACTTATTTTAGTGAGCCCTTCATGTTGCCATGACCTTTCTAATACTCCCATGCATCTTTGTTGCCTTGGTTGTGGTAGTCTAGGATCTTGCTGACCTTCTTGACACCTTGATGTTATTAGATATATAAATTCAACATGCTTTATTTTCATCATCATATAGCCTCTTTTCATACATCTTTTGCCATGTTTCTTCCATATTCACATATCCATTTCACATTTAAAGGGTCACCTTAATGTGTCTTAGGTATGTTCAAATATTTTTCTCGTGTTTTAAGGAGGCTCATGAAATAAAATTGCTGTCTTGACAACTCTATGCACTCCTTTGTATAAACATGTCTATATCACTTCCATGCACCCTATTTCTGCATCTATGTCACCCATTTCCATGTCAAAATGTTATCTTTGCATGTTTAATCCATGTTTATCTTTGTATGTGTTGTATTTTGTTCATGATATCTCCATTAAGTTGCTTGTTCATTTCTTACAAACTGATTTTTGCATGTTTGCATGTTTGATCCTTGTTTATCTTTGTATGTATTGTAATTTGTTCATGATATCTCCATTAAAATGCTTTCTAGTTTCTTTCAAACTGATTTTTTGAAACATCCCCAAGTTAAGTTTATGTTACCTTCAATCGATGAAGAGTAGCATAGACTTAATGTTTTTATTAAATTAGTTTCACAATCTTAGGGGCAAATCAACATTTTAGCTGTGGATTCTTGGTGAAGTAAGTTCATTTTTTTTTAAAAAATGAAATCTTTTTTAGTATTAATCCTTAATCTTGAGTCTCATGTTTCTTTTTCTGATATGGTCAACGGGTTGTTCCATTATCCTAAACTACTACGAGATTGTGGAAAGAACTTGTAAAGCCCATATTACTTTTTGTTGATGTCCTTGACCCAAGTTTATCTTCAAAAAAATCAGAATATCGAATAATCCCCTTGTTTTTGCTCTAGTGGCAGCATAGTTTAAACTTGAAAAATCATTTTTGAACCACAAAATATTTCCTTTGATTTTTCTAATATTTTTCCTTTAAAGGGCATCGAATTACCTTTCTAATTGTGTCTTATTTGCCCTCAGATCATCCTGGACGAGGGAGTTATGATTTTTGGAACCTTTGCTGTCTAAAACCCTTTGAACCAGCGTACAAGATTCTATTTTGGCAATTCTTGCCCATCAGATGATATTTTATGAAATTTCCAAATATTTTTCACAAAATGTTCACAAAATTCCCTTTTTGAAATGGTATTATTCACAATCTAACGATCCTAGATAAGCTTGGAATGATTTTTTGAAATCCATCAAGCCCTTTTTAATTGTACATGCTACCAACATTGAGACAAACCTAATTTCAAAAATTAATTCCACCTAGAAAATGATTTTCTAGAATTTTTGGAATATTTTAGATTAGACCTTGTTGAGCTACCTTTCCAACGGTAATTCATTTACCCTTTGAAGTCTTCGAATGCACCTAAAAAATCCAGAAATGGAGATGACAAATTTCAAAAATTAATTCCACCTAGAAAATGATTTTCTAGAAATTTTGGAATATTTTAGATTAAACCTTGTTGAGCTATCTTTCCAACGGTAATTCATTTACCCTTTGAAGTCTTCGAATGCACCTAAAAATCCAGAAATGGAGATGACACAATGCTTCCCCTATTTTAAACCTAATTTTTGAATCTCCTTTTATCAAGATGTTTGATGTCTCGAAAATTATGCACTTGTTTAGTCTCTTTCACGATATCAACCCCTATTGACTTGGATCAAAATTAAAATACAAAAAATTATAGGATTTCATATTAAAATTTACACTAATGGAAATAGTCCAACTCCACAACTCAAAGGGGATACTCTAACCCCATTTTTCATTAAAAGTTTAGATTTTCACTTTAATCTTGACTATTTTTGTAGCTCTATTTTAAGAATATCCTACCCTTGCTTTTACCTCAAAAACTTAAAATTCTCTCTTTTTTGGATGCCTCGACTATTTTGATTAAAATTATCTTTGTTCTTTAAATCAACTTCGAATCCAGACCGGCTTCTAAAATTGTCATCTCAGTTATTATTCAATAATCGAAGGCAATTATGAGATACATTCTAGTCGCCCACTCCTTTTTTACATTCTTTGGTTTATAATTGCTTGTTTATGATATTATTACATTTCTCATTTTTTTCCTTACTAACTTGTTTTCCTCTTATAATGACTATTGTGCATTCATAGTTAAAATTCATTTTCCACTAAAGTTTACAAGGAGATGTTTCATGTTGGTATCTCTCCAATGCCTAATACAAAACACCAATTTTTTTAAAATCCAATTCAGACATCATTTTCACAAAAATCCCTATGTTCCTCACATCTCCAAGGTGTATAGGTGATCTAATTTTCTTTAAAAAACCTTACTTTCCATTTTCCAAAACGTTATGCATTAAAGAGGATTATACCTAAATAGAGACTAAATGGAGCCGATTTAACCGAGATTAAAGGGAGACATAATTAGTAGGTATCGATTTCGGGCATCGTGGGGATGCTAATTCTTCCATACGCTTAACCAACTCTCAAGCCTAACCAATGAATCCTTAGACTTCGTAGACCTTGAAATCAGTATTTTGAGTTTTGAAACTCGTAATATTGTTTTCAATAGGCATCCGATCTTGCCTATCCTAAAATGATCAGTGGTGGCTCCAAGTTTATAGCCACTTTGTGGTGGCCATCTGGGTCTAGTTGGATGAGTGACTCGTTGGATGATCCTTATCCCCTTCATATTATCACGCCTAATCCAAATCCCAATCAATGGATAGCTCAAAGGCTCGACCATAACCATCCATCATTTATTTTTAAGTCAAGTGCACTATGCCCTTCGGATTGTCCAAAGTTTTAAAGGCCAGCATGTGACGATAATCATAACTTATTACTATCTTTGCAAGGTTATTGTGTTTCAATGGCTTTATCCAATTAGTTTTTGCATGAGTGTTAATCATGCCACTAACTTAAAGGGAAACCTATAACAAACATACTCCCTAGGCGAGATACTTAATGCGTTAGCTATAGCACTGCACAGGTCTATATGCATAGCACCTAGTATCCATCGTTTATGACTAGGACTACTGGGTATCTAATCCTATTCACTCCCCTAGCTTTGTCTCTCAGTGTCATTATTGGCTCAGCAGAGTGTTGCTTTAAATTGGTAACATGCATGCTGTTATTTAACCATGTATCCCATGTTCCAATCTCATTGGTTCAAGGGCATACACCAACTTCTCCCATTTACACGTAAAGCAATTGCATTACTTTATGTGAAGTGTATGTCTAATTCATTAGTGATAATCTTTATTATCAAGTTACCAAACCGTTTGGGTATCAATGAAACTATGATTCCAATCTTATGGCTTAGTTATCACAAATAACTATCAGAATCATCTTATTAGCCTAATGCTTAAAAATCCAAAATAAATCTTTTTGGAAGCTTTTGATAAAATAATTTGTTTAATATCTTTAGGATATAAATATGTAATCTTTCCAGTTGAAACTCTTTTCAATATTACATCGAAGTAGGGAACTCTATTCAAAAGTCTTTTGAATTGTAATTGATTTAGGCCTTAACATATCTGATATGTGTTTATTGGATATAAATGATGGATAGAGTTTATAGAATAAATCTACTATGATTATTAAATAAGGATTTTAAAGGTATGGCATCCTTATGCCATTAAAAATAGATATATGTTCATAACATACTCCCTAAAATTATCCTATAATTCAACCTATAATTATTGAAAATATAACATCTAGAAGTTCAATAATAAATCCTAAAAGTTTCATAAACTTTCCTAAATGGATTAGAAAGCCTGATCTGCAGTAGTTGGGTTGCCTCTTTCTTATTGGCCCATCATATTTCTCTCTATTATTGCAAGTTTATGTTTGAGAATAGAAAGACCATGACATTGACCAAATTCCATGTTTTGCCAAGATAATTCATAATTATGTTTTCTCAAACATTAAAAAGACAAGCTTTGATCAATAGTTATAAGATTGTAATTCTCATGGTCTTTTTTCATCACTCTTTTCATTTGGTTCTTATAATATGTCACACATATTTAAGTGCCAATCTTTAGGTATCATATACCAAGAGAAGTGAACAAAACTCAAAACATGTCTATCTTTGAAATTTCTGTAAGCTTCCTAGTTTGATATATCAAGGTATTCCTTCCACTCTCAATTCTATTAATCTAGCTCTCTATAATTATGGCATGTTTGCTTATCATTTCATTTGTCTTTCTTCATAAGAAAGTATAATGATAATACTTGGATCATACTCCATTACATATCTAATATGCTTAAGTCTTGAAATACATTCTATCACATAAGGCCTATTTAGGCTACCCTTTAACATTTTGGTTCAAAGCAACTCCTTAGAGATGCCAAACGTCTTATCATAATTGTCCTTATTGAACCATTTAATAAAGCTTTGGATGATTTCAAGAGCATTAATTACCACTTGCTCTTTTTGGAGTTTAAGAGCCCAACTAGTCATCATCGTAATGTAGGCAGATCAAGGTCAGCTCTATAAACTTAATAAGCTACCCCTAACCTAGTGGGCTTCTTTAGGATATGCCATTCATTTTTTGGTTTAAGATAGTCTTAATACTATAAGATAATAGAGTTTAGATCAATTAACTTGTTTGCATCTAATATGCTACACAGTGATAAGTTTGAAGTTATACTTCTTGTTTATATCCTATATGAATTTAAAACATATTGAATGTTAATAACATACATAAAGTAATCATTTAGCTAGGTTTTAATACTTAAATGATTATTCTTATTATTTTTGCATAACGGTAACCCTTAACTATAATATTAAAAGTTTAACATTTGAATCTTCTTAATAAGCTAAGCACTTCTTTCATCCTTTTAGCTTAACAAACCATAAAAGAACTAGTTAGGTAGGTAACTTAGTTTATCGATTGCATCTTTTTGAAACTTCTAGATCAATTAGGTGGTAACCCTTTACTTGAATGTATCGTATACATTTCATATAACCATTGCCTTTAAAGCCACTGGTCAAGTTGTATGAATTCGAATAGCATGGCCTTAGTTGAATAAGGCCTATTAATTATAACTCAAGCAGCTCAGGCGGAAGAGACCTTGAGTCAGCTCAACAAATTCCCCTACCGGAACTTAGATATCTTGTTATAATCAATGAAAGGCAACTCATCATGCCTAGTCATAGACTTAATATTTTATGAGGAATTTTTAATTTAATTATTAAGTCTCATTGATTTGATTTGATTTGATTTGATTTACATTGCATCGCATTACTATTTATTTCAAGCATATACATATCATATATGTCACCACGTGCCTGGCCTTTAAAACTTCAAATGATCCTAAGGGCATAGTGCGCTCGACTTAAAAATAAATGATAATTGATTGTGGTAAAGCCTTTAAGCTATCCCTTGATTGGGATTTGGATTAGGCATGATAATATGAACGAGTAGGGCTGCAGGGTAAGTCGCTTATCCAATTGGACTTGGATAGCCACCATGAAGTGGCCATAAACTTGGAGTCGCCACCGGACATTTTAGGCTAGGCAAGATTGGATGCTTATTGAAAATAATATCATGAGTTACAAAACTTTAAACACTGATTTCAAGGTCTACAAAGTCCAAAGCTTCATTGGTTGGGTTCAAGAATTAGTTACATATAGGGAAAGACTAGCATCCCTATGATGCTTGAAATCGATACTTACTAACTATATCTCACTTTGGTCTCAGTTAATTTAGTTTCATTTATACTCTATTTAGATATAATCCTTTTTAATGCATGAATTTTTGGAAAATGTGAATCTAGGGTTTTTTTTATTAAGGAAAATTAGATCACCAATGCACCTCGAGGACGTGAGGAACTTAGGGATTTTTTTATGAAAACGATGTCTAAATTGGATTTTAAGAATTGGATGTTTCGTATTAGGTACTAGAGAGATGCCAACACGAAACACCTTTTCGTAAATTTAATTTGAAAATGAATTTTAAATATGACTGCGTAATAACAGTACAAAAGGAAACAAGTTAGTGAGGTGAAAAGTCAGAAATATAATAATATCATAAACAAGCAAACACAAACAACAGGCATAAAAAAAAAAGAGGGGCGATCAAAATGTATCTCATAATTGTCTTCGGTTATTAAAGAATAATCAGGATGGCAATTTTAGAGATTGTTTGGATTAATGGGAATTTGAAGAACAAAGACAAGTTTTATCAAAACAATTTAAGGCATCTGGAAGAGAGAAAATTTTTAGTTTTTAAGGTAAAAATAGGGTTAAAGTATACCCTCCGAGAAGTGGGGTTAGAGTGTCCTGTAAAATAGAGTTACAAAAATAGTTGGGAATAAAGAAAAATTTTTTGTTATATATATTTTTAAAAATGGGGTTAGAGTATCCTCTTAGAGTAGTGAGGTTGAAGTATCCCCAAAGTTAGGAAAACATTTAGAAAGAAGGAGAAAATTTAAACATTGATTAAAAAAGAGGGTTGAAGTATCTCCATTAGCAAAAATTTTAATACAAAATCTTTTTTTTGTATTTTAAGCTTGATCCAAGTCAAATGGGGTTGGTGTTGTAAGGAAGACTAAATGGGTGCATTTTGAGACATCCAAATGTCTCGATAGAAGGAGATTCAAAAATTAGGTTGAAAATAAGGGGTAGCATTGTGTCATTTCCATTTCCAGATTTTTTTTGAGTGTATCTGAAGCTTTTAGAGGGGTAAAAAAGGTCTTGTTGGAAAGGTAACTCAACAAGGTTTAATATAAAAGTATTCCAAAAATTCTAGAAAATAACTTTCTAGGCAAAATTAATTTTCAAAGTTGGGTACATCTTAGCTCTAGCAGTATGTAAAATTAAAAGGGCATGATGGATTTCAAAAAATCATTCTAGGCTTATCCGGGATTGTTAGATCATGAATATACCTTTCTGAAAAGGAAATTTTGTGAACTTTTTGGCAAAAATATCTAGAAATTTTGTAAAAATCATCTGATGGGTCACAATAGCCCAAACAAATGTTGCATGTTGTTTCCAGGGGTTTTGGATAGCAAAGGTTCAAAAAATCATAACTCCCTCGTCTGAGACGATCCAGGGTAAATTATAAACCGTTAGAAAGGTAATTCAATGCCCTATAAAAGAAAAATATTAGAAAATCAAAGGAAATATTTTATGTCCCAAAAATAATTTTTCTAGTTCAAACTACAATGCTGCTAGAGCAAAAATAGGGGGATTATTCGATATTTTGATTTTTTCAAAGATAGACTTCGGCCTAGGATGTCTGAACATTTGTGAAAGAAAGTAACACTGGCTTTATAAGTTCATTCCATAATCCCAAAGTAGTTTGGGATGATGGAACAACTCATTGACCATGTCACAAAAAGGAACACGAGACTCTAAATCAAGGATTAATACTAAGAATGGTTTCATTTTCTTTTTTTTCTTTTTAAAAAATAAACTTATTTCACCATGAATCTAGATCTGAAATGTTGATTTGCCCTAAGATTGAAAGACCAATTTGATGAAAACATTAAGCCCATGTTACTCTTCATCTATTGAAGGTAGCATGAACTTAACTTAGGGATGTTTTTTTCAAATGAGTTTGTGAAAAACAAGCAAGCATCTTAATGGACATATCATGAACAAAATGCAGCATTATAAAAATCAGTTTGTAAGAAACAAACAAGCATCTTAATAGAGATTTATTAACAAAATACAACATATATAAAGATAAACATGGATTAAACATGCAAGCAAGCAAAGATGACATTTTGACATGGATATAGATGACATGGATGCAAGAAGATGACAAATAGGGTGCATAGAGATGATATAAGCATGTTTATACAAAGGAGTGGATGTTAGAGTTATCAAGACAGCATTTTTATTTCATGAGACTCCTTAAAACACAAGAAAATGTTCGAACATACCTAAGACATGTTAAAGTGACCACTTAAATATGTAATGGATATGTGAATATGGAAGAAACATGGTAAAAAATGCATGAACAGAGGTTGTGTGATGATGAAAATGAAGTATGGTGAGTTTATATAACCCATAACATCAAGAAGGTCATCAAGATCTTAGGAGTACCACAATCAAGGCAACAAAGATGCATGGGAGTATTAGGAGGGTCATGGCAACATGAAGGGTTCATTGAAATGAAATGGATGATCAAAACAGTAAGTATTTGGAACAAGGTAAAATATACTAGCAAAAGCTTAAAGTTTCCTCTTTTTTTAAAGTAGTGACTTTAAGCTCAGTTTTTTCCCTCTTTTTGCTCTTCTTTAGCAAGAAAAGTGTGAAAGAAAGAAGCTTTCTGGTAATATGGTTGCTGATGGGGTGTTTTTAGGATAAAAAAGCTTAAGCTTTTGAAGGTGGTCTAGTGGTGGTTTTGGGGAGCTGCAGGAATGGAGGTTAGTTAAGGGTGAAAGGTAATGGAACATTGTTTTGGTGAGTTTTTGAAGCTAAAGCAGCTGGAGGATTTATGGGGATAGATGAGGAGTTTTTCTAGGATTGCTGAAGAGCTTTCTTTGATAGCTGAGAGAGTTTTTTTTTTGAGATGGTTATTTTCCCTTTTTTGTTCAGCCTCTCCTTTTAGAAGACAATGCAAAGGGCATTTTTTTATTTTTTCTGCACCAGTGGACATCTCCAGCTGCCATGCTGAGCAAGGAGGCATAAAGGCTATGAAAGCCTATAACTGGAGATATGCCTGCCTCACCCTTTTACACTCATATATCTTATGAAAGTGACCTTTGTCATTAATTGTTTGGAATCCAAAAATTTTTAGAGTCCATTAATGAATCCATAGTTGAGGTTTGCAATGTTTTATGATAGTTCCTTGGTGCAAAACCATGTTTAAATCGGGTTTTCAAAGGCTAAAAAATGGCTCGAACTAGGCAAAAATGCTTTGGTGTATCGATACATAAGGTATATTTTAGTCCTGAATATTGATACAATAAGTTGTGTATCGATAGTAAGAGCAAAAAATGTTTCTAGTCTTAAGACGTAAAGGCCAGTATCAATATTCCATGGATTTGTATCGATACTCATGCTTGTGTATCAATACATTTTGCCAAGAATCATAACTTTAGCTACTACCACGGTTTTATCGATACAAACATGCTAGGTATCGATACCACACCTTGGATATCAATACCAAACCCTCTTGTATCTATACTACATGTGAAAATTCAAGTTCTTCACATCGTAAAGGACTCGTATCAATACTTGTGCCACAATATAACTTTTATGTACCTGTGGCTTCCTGATTTACCTCAACTTGGTCACAAACAATGGGAAATTGATTTGTGTATTCATTTGGATAACCTTGGTGACACCCCGAAAAGTGGCCTTTGATGTCTTATTTTTACATTTTCTTTAATATGACATGGTGCCCAATGATCATCTGCTAGCCTTTATTTCTATTTTTTTTATCTTCTACCTAACTCCTAGGATGCTAGAAACTAGCCCGAACAAAATGAGGTGTCTATAATATATATTAACATAGAATAAATTGAATCACGCAATCTTACATGGATAGTTATGGACTTTTATCTATGTCTAGTTTCCATGAGCTATTTGGAAACTAGTTGGTCAAATCCTAAGATATCTTAACAAGTCTTCATAAGTCTCGATAATTGTCTCCTTGGACAATTCTCTATGGTGCCATCTTCAATTACATTTGGGAAAGTAAAATTCCCCTAACCTAACTTAATTCTAAATCTATAATTGTCTAACATTTACATACGTTGAATAAAAACCTCAAGTTACATTCGAAGGGAGTTAGGTGAGAAAATAATTTTACAACTCTGAAGTGTAATAGAGGTAAGGCTGGGTTTGCAGACCCTATTTAATAAAAATTAAATACCATAAGAATATATTTCAACCATACATTCACCAAGTCACACTAAGGTCTAAGTCCATAACCATCCATCATGCCTTAAATATTATTGCATAATAACAATGTATAGCTAATCTCACATGTTAATCACATGTATACAATACATGTATAAACAAATTTATAACATTCAACGAAGCATCTACAAGAATCAACCATAAAGATTAACCATATTAAATCTTTTCTTAACTTCTAGGAAACTAGTCTTAACTCGGACATTACCTAACTTTTGGGTGACTTATCTCAACAAGGACAAATATTTGTAATTGCATGCTTAAATTAGGTTCCCTAAATTAACATAGTTAAATAAAATCAAAATTAAAGTAACTTATTTAGTGAAACAATTTAAGAAAAATAAGTTTCCAAATTTTAAATCTTTTATAATATGTCTATTTAAATAAACCTAGTTGAATTGAAACTCTTTCATTATTCCTAACTTTTAGGAACCAAGGTCTATTAAATAACTCTTTAGCTAATTCAACTTAAACTCATTCCACATTTTAAGTAATCAAATCCCTTGTTTTTAGGAATTTCACTCCCACTAGAAAACTAGTTCCGATGGAAGTAGGACTTTAACAAGTAGCGCCCTTAGTTTAAGAAATCTCATTGGCTATACGATTGGCCTTTGACCGCCATCTTTGGATGATGTTTAGGGGCTATTTCAAGTGCTAGAAAACCTCACTAGATGTTGCTAAGAACCGATTCAAGGTTGCATCCATGATGGCACCAAGTTTGTCACTAATGGCACCAAGTTTGTCACTAATGGCAAGTTTCAAGCAAACCTAGGAAGTGGTATCACCTTTGCTGCAAGCCCTAGCATTGAAACACTTGATCCTCAACCATCAAGGATGTTTTAACACTAATTTAGATGCTGAAAATTCAATCATAAAGCTAACAAAGTTTGAACTAAAGCAACGAACATGATGGCAACTATTTGCCACGCAAATTGCAAATCATGGGAACAACTTCCCTAGCATACGACATCAACATGCCTAAATTTTTTGGCAACCTAAATTCATTCAAAAATCATGTATTCTTTAATTAATTTGCTATCTTAAGATGCAAAAACCCTATGGAACTTTTCCATAAAGATTTCAAGGTGCATTAAGAGCAAGTACATATCCAAAATTACCATACAAGATCATGTTATGTGATTTCACCAAGATAATCCAAGATTATGTTTCTTTGTATTAAAACATGTTCAGATATTCTAAAATTAATTTTTATGAACATTATATAAAAAAATCAGATCACAAAAATCATTTTTTAGAAAAAAGAAACCACTAGAAAGTCTTAGAAGAAATTGCAATTCATGATTACAAGCCTCTGAGTTTCAACAGTTCAACGTGTATTCAATTTAAACAATACAAACCAATTTTTATTAATTAGTAAACATTTTAATAATGATTAATAAAATAAGCCTTTTAAGCATGCTTTCTAGGATTTAAAAAATTTATAAAAAATATTATTTTATAAAGTTCTAAGGCCCAAAACTTATAGATCCATATATGTGGCATCCGAATGTCAATTACCATGAATTAAACTATAGCAACCACATATAATTCACAACCTAGATGCTCTAATACCACTTGTAGGGAATCCTAATTTGGTTAATTCTAGCCACAAGCAAGAATAGCATTTACAATTCAAAATTTAGCATATAATAGGTAGCAAAAATAGTAAGCATAGAAAAGTCAGACTTTCTTATGGATCTGTTAGGTAGGGTATTACATATGGTAAACATAATTGAACTAAATATAAATTTAACTAATCATCATATTGTAGATTACCTAACTTGAAGATATCATAATCTTGAGTTTTGTAGATTCGAGAGATTACCAAATCTGAAATCATAAGCAGTTGAATTACCCTGCCCCTAAAGTTGATCAACAGAGATAGTAGTTGAAACCTTTTGTTACTCGATGGCTCTGTAGTCCTAGCTAGATGGCTTTTAAAGAGACAACCAAAAGATAATTTGCCAATAGGTTTAAATCTAAAAAGATCCGAGAATAAGTCCCTACCTTTGGAATAAAGGAAAGAAAAAATTAACTCTTCAAGGAAATGATTCTTTTACACTAATTCTAGAAAATAAATCCAAAAATCATAATTTTTTATTCTAATAAACTCTACTAAGATAGAAAACTAATTTTCTACCTTCATTGCAATCAAGAATAAGGCTACCAAGAATATGAATAAGTGCAAACAATGGCTTAGAGAAGTAGGGGTTGGCGTAATTGGCTTTAAGGAGATCTAAGGATTCTTACCTAAGGTTTTTTGATAGCCAATTTACTTCCAAAAAAACAATATGACATTTATAAGCCTTTTAGACTAGGTTTAGATGTTTAATGAATGAACATTGGAAATAGACTTGTAGGTGGTGCCATCTTAGAGTTACTTGGAGTCCAATTAATACTATTTTTAATTAACTTGTCCAAGATTAGGCCATCATAGTAACATGTATCCCGACTACACACAAGGATAGCTTCATTATGCACCAAGCCCACTTAGAGTAGTTCACAACTAAATTCCCTTGTTTTGCCAATTTAAGGCTTTTAGCCCCAACCCTTAATTCACATGTTAAATAATTTAATCCACAATTAATTTCTAACCCAAGTAAAACAATTTTAATTTTTGTGATTAATATTAAATAATTAATTAAATATTTATTAAATATTTATTTAATTTTTAAATATAAATATTTGGCTTATTTAATATTTTCCTGATACTGCACTTATAGATTCTCTTGATAAAACTTTCTTATCCTTATTTCCTTATTTAAACATCTCTAATTAGTTTTCACAAATCTAATTTATGTCTTAGATCATTCTTAATGGAACATATTAGTTAAGTTTTCAATTTATCTTTTATCCAATTATGCCCAACTTAATTGGACACCAAATTTAATTCAATAATTATGTCTTATTGTGTATGACTCATTAGGTTCCCAACATATAGGCAATGAAAATAAATAATCTCATTAATTATGTTCATAGATCAAAAGCGAGATCTAGCAACCCACCCATCATGACCACCCAAATATTGATAGAATGAAGCGTGACTTCTTTAAAACCTTTTAGTAACAAGCTAATTGGCGTACTACGGTCTTTTCACCAAGTATCCTAAATTAAAAATAAACATGGTGTAATGTCTACTCAAACCTCTATCCTTATTAGTTCTTACAACTAATGGTTGTAACTCATGGTTAATTATCCTAAATCCATGAGGCACTATTCCTCATAATTCATTATGCTTTGGCTAGAGACTTTAATCTAATTAACCATAGTCAAGATCATTTGAGATATGTCTCGAATTTCACTTAGACCATTGAATCCTTTCTTGATCACTCATCCATCTTTAGTATGGTTCATATCATACATAAAACCACCTTTATTTTGGTATCCATCCATTATGGACCAGTTCATGTTGATCTCTAAGTATGGTACTTCACATACAAGATGACCTGGTATCACAAGTCTAAGGACTAATTTAAACGACTAGCACATGAGAACATTTTCCATAAACCCTTGAATGAATTATACCAAATGGAGTTCTTATTCAGGCCATGTTCAATGAACTTGTTTCCACAAAATAAGCACCTACATGCTTTAAACTTCTATGAAAACAAAGAGTTGTATGATCTAATACATGAAGGCTTAGCATAAGATAGTCTCTGTGCATTACCAATCCCCTATCTTGACAATAAGATGACTATGAACAATTTTAGAAACATGACTTTGATGCATAAAGATCTCATCATCTAACTCGTTGTTATCTTTTCAAGGTTGATGTGTTTCAAGGGCTTCATCCATTCCGTGTTTGCATGAGTGTCAATCAAGTGACTAACATGAAGGAAAGCCTATGTTACTTTAACTTAGTAACGTTCATTTTGTTATTTGACTATGTATCCTAGTCTCAATTTGATCGGTTCAAGGGCATAGCCCAACAAATTCATAATTAAATTTTCTAACCCAAGTAAAACAATTTTTACTTCATGTAAACAATATTAAATAATTAATTAAATAATTATCAAATAATTTAGTTAGTTTCCCATATAAAATTATGTGGTTTTATTTAATAATATCCCTAAGATCGTGTTTGCAAATAGACATTACTTTGATAAGACATTCCTATCTTTATTCCCATATTAAGACATCTCTAGTTAGATTTCATGAATCTAATTTATATATTAACTTATTCTTAATTTAACTTATTCAACTGCTTCTTATTCTACCTTTTATTCAATCAAGTCATACTTAATCAAACCCCAGTTTTAATCCATTAGGCTTCCATCACAATGACAATAAATATAATTATCCAATTAAGTGTATTTATATTTATAGACTAAGATTGGCCTCTAGCAAAGCATTATGACTACCTAATATGCAGAAAGAGTCAATATGACCACTTCAAGAAACCTTTCAGTAACTAGCCTCTAAGTGTATTTTGATCTTTTCACTAGATATCCTAAATAGAATTAGCATAGTGTAGTGTTTATTCATCTATTAATCCATATTAGTTCTTGTAGCTTATGCTTAACCTTATGAATTTAGAGAAATAATTTCTCCTAAATTCATCATGTGTTGGCCAATGGCTTTATCAAGTTAACCAAAGCCATGAACAAATGGGATATGTCTTCGATTTTACTTGGAGTGGTAAATCCTCTCTGGATCACACATCCACATTTATATGGTTCATGCCATGCCTGAAATCACCCTGCCATAAGCATCCATCTATTGTGGACCCTATCATGATGGAATCAATGCATGACACTCCTATACAAGATGACTTGGTATCAGAAGTCTGAAGACTAATGTACATAACTGGCACAAAAGAACATATCATGTTGACACTTAAGTGACTTATAATAAATAGAGTTCTCATATAGGCCATGTTCAGTGAACTTGTTTCCATGAAACAAGCACTTGTATGCTATCCCCAAGTATATTCATGCTTTAACTTCTATAAGATCAACAAGTTGCATGCATCAAATGCATGGAGGCTTAGCATATGCTATTCTTTATGCATTGTCAATGCCCTATCTCGAGAATATGATGACTAGGAATGTTTTTAGGAACATTGCTTTGATGCATAAGGATATAATCACTGTAACTCATTACTAACATAGCAAGGCCATTGTGTTTCTAGGGCTTTATCCAAGTACTATTTGCATCAGTGTCAATCACACTACTAACATGAATGAAAACCTTGAATTTTTAACTAAAGTAATTAGTTTGAATTATTAACTATTATTAGGGCATATACTAACAAATTTCCCCAAGTTTCTTGAAGCACAAAAAGGAAAAAAATATACACGATGTTAGCTTCATTGATTAGACCAAAACTTATGTATCTTGGGAGTACTTTTGAAAACCAATTTTAAAAACGAGATTAGCTCTAAGATGGTTTCATGAACCTATAGGTTCAACTCATCTAATCATTCAAGGTATGAAAAACTTGAACCGGTCAAGCCTTTTACTTTATTTGTTGGAAAATCATTAAATAAGAAGTAAACATATATACACGCATGGCAATCAACCACAATAGACCTTAAATGCATGAATAAGTTGTTACAACATAGCTAGGAATTGAGTCCCAAACACGTCAAACTTAAAGGTGGTAAATCCTTTGTTTCTTTTTATTTATTTCTTTATTTATGTTTGGGGACTGAGTCATGGAACTGAATCACTCACTTGACTTAACCCTATATAGTCATTATGAAATGACCATTTGTCTTGGAGTCACCACCAATCTATTTTGGCTAGGTGAGAATGCTCACCTACTAAAGTCCATATTTTAAGGATTATAAAACACTCATAAACAAACTTTGAGGTCTACGTTTATTCCATAGATTCACTTGAAAAGGTTTTATGAGTAAGCTAAAACACAATTAAGGATTGATTCCTTTCATGATATCTTGAAATCGATACCTTTTAATTACATGTTAACTTAAATCTTGATTTTTATTCGATTTTGGTATCCGATGTTTAATTATAATTCTCATATTTCAAATTTTGCTAAGCTAAATTTATTATTCTGTTCGAGAAAATCAAGGTTTTAATAAATCAAAATATCTTCTGCACTTTACTGAAGGATCAAAGGAACCAAAAGGTTTTATTTTCACAAAATTCAAAAAAACTCAATTTTACTTGTTTTTAAAGAGGGTATACCTTAATTTAAAAAAATAGATGAGGCAACTTCCATACGCTAAAAGTGCATCTACGAACTACTTTAAGTCAAGGATATTGCCTCAAAATTTGAAAATCGAAAAGACCCAATTTCAATTGAAAATATGAAACAAGACTTAAAAGACTCATATTGAGAGACAAAAATTCCTTATAGTACACCTTCAATAAGACAATATCTTGATGACCCTAACAAACTTTTTAGGTAAAATTATTAAAATGCCCCTAAGGTATACCTGCAACATTAAAGTATCCTGGTAACCCTAAAGGACTTCATAATAACATGAAATCTCAAACCTATCCTTAAAGCACACCTTTAACATGAAAGTATCCCAGTACCAAAATGCCCTTTAAAATACACCTTTGATATGAAAGTATCTTGATAACTCTAAAAGACTCGATTCTAAGATAAAATTAGTAAAATGGCCCTTACGATATACTTTTGACATGAAAATATCTAAATAACTGTAAAAAACTTGATAATTATATTAATAACAATCATACCTTAAATAAGCAACCTAGATGGCAGATGTCACCTTAAACACAAAATTACTAATAGGTCTCTAAACTTTTCAAAATTACACTTTGACCCTACAATGGCTTAAAATGCTAGAAATATTCCTAAAGTTTCAAAAATACCCAAAATGTGTAGTTTAATGCTAAAATGACTTAAATAGCCCTAAAATGAAAGGCTTTTACTAAATATACTTTAAACTTTTTAAAATTTTCAAATTTGGTCCTTAAATGATTTAAAATGCATACTACACATCAAAACACATCCAAAACACATGAAAAATTCACTTAAGGACATAGGACCATTCAACCAAGCATCCATGGCCCAAGTGTTGAATTCTAAATAGAATTTTTGTAAATAAATTAGAGAATTTTACATGTGAAAAAAATGATTAAAAATTTCAAAGTCATAAAAATTTAAGAGAAATACATTTATAGAGAAAAAAATCTTATTGACAATAAATAGAGAATTCAAAAATAAATTTAAATAAGAAAAGAATGAATATCAAAATATTTAATTTAAAAGTATAAAAAGCTAAAAATCGTAGACTCAAAAAGATTTGATGAAATTGCCTTCAAGACAAAAAATTTTACACTAAAATGAGCTAACTAAATTTCAAAATACGCTTATGCTTGGAAAGACGATGAATTAAGTTCAACACACTTCTCAAAATATTTATCTATGAAAACCAAAAAACCTAATTAAAATATTTTTTTTTTTTGAAGAGGAAACTCGTAGTACCATAAAAAAATTTTTGAATTAAATAATAAATTTGAAAATATGACAACTCATGGTATAAAAACTCAATGCAAATTCTTTCTTGAACATTTTGGATTTTTGGAGATAGTATCGGGACAAATACTACATGAATGTTAATAAAAATATACGATGATCAACTTATAAAATTTCATGAAAAAATTTTAAAAAATTTCATAAAATGTGAAATTTTACCGTGATACCGTATCTAAAATAAATTTTCAAAATTCCAAAAAAATAAATTTAAAAGCTAATTTTTTCTTTTAAATGTTCTTTTTTTATATGAGGTTTGTTCTCTATGGACCCTAAAATTATAATCTTTCAATCACCTATGCGAGTGGGCATTTAGTCATGGTCAAATATGTCGTACAAAGGCTTAGTTTCAAATAGAGAAGGTCAACTCTAATTAGGACGGCCATCCAATTCACATTTTGGATTGTTAGAGATAGGACTCAAATGAAATTAGGTATCTATAGCTACCTTTCTTTAGTCATTGTTGAGAATTACAAATAGAGCAAAGACCATAGATGACCATATCGTTTGAGGCATAAGGTCTTGGAAATATAAATTTAAACAAATGTGTAGCAAAAGATATCAGTGGAAAATTTTGAAATTTAAGGATGACTGAGGGCAAAACCATGAGCCCAAAAGGGTAACCATGGCATAACCAAAGTTAGAAAAAATAAATAGGGCAAACCTTCGATTGAAAGGATTAACTAGGATGAAACAATATTAGTAAAAGAAAACGACTAGGATAAAACCTATAAGTCAAAAAGATGACTAAGGCAAAACATTAATCAAGAAGATTGACATGGCAAAACCATATTAGTCAAAGGAATCAACGAGAGCAAAACCTATTGGTCAAAAAAATGAACACAGCGAAACCTTTAATAAAAAATATTAACTAGGGGCAAAACCATGTTAGTAAAAAAAATGACAAGGATAAAACCATATTAGGAGAAAAGATGACTAAGGTGGAGCCCTTATTAAAGAAGATTGACCATGGTGAAACCATATTAGTTATGAGGCAGAACCTTCAGTAAAAATGTTAACCAGGGCAAATCTATATTAGTCAAAGAAGAATACTAGAATGAAACCTATTAGTTGAGAAGATGACTGGGGAGAAATAATTGATTGAAAGGATGACTATGGCAAAACCTATAAGTAAAAAAAATAACTAAGGTGAAAGCTATTAGTCAAGAAAATAACTAGTATGACAACATTGGTAAAAAAGATAACCACCATAAAACCTATTATTCAAGGGAGACAAATAAAGCAAAACCTATTGTCAAGAAGATGATAAAAAAAAAACCACCAGTCGAAAAGATGACTACAACAAAACCTATTAGTCAAAAAAGATGATAGGGCAAAGCCTATTTGTCCAAGGAGATGACTAGGGTGAAACCTATTAGTCAAGAAGATAACTATGAAACCATCAGTCAAAAAGATGACTATTTGGATGTAAACAATGACTGATTCTTGATATGTTTAAAATAGTGCAGATTTTAACTTTCTGCTTACTCGAAAAAAATAAAAGTCCGTTTGTTTAGAGGGACACAGGCAAACTATTTTAACTTGATCAGTAGGATACGAGTTTGACTCTTTAAGTTTTTTAGAAGAGTATAAGTTTGATAAGCATAACTAGCAGATTTAGATATACCATTAAATACTTTGAAAATTATTCTAGTTACCACCACAGGAAACTTTGGATGCACCACCAAAGACTTTGAAAATTATTTTGGTTACAACCACTAGAAAATTTTGATACACCACTAAAGATTTTGACATTTATTTTGGTTACCACCATTAAAAGCTTTCGATGCACCACTAAAGATTTTGAAGTTATTCTAGTTGCCACCATTAGCAGCTTCAGATACACCATCAAGGACTTGTCTTTTAAACAAATTCCATTTAAAAGCTTTAAATTTCACCATTGAAGACAAGCTTTTTAAACAAACTCTTTTGAATAATATGGATTTCAACATTGAACACTTGTTTTTATTTCAGCTATCACCACTAGAAGCTATGGATATACCACCAAAGACTCATTAAAAAATCATATACGCTTTGGATTCATCCACCAAAAGGCTTGCGAGATGTGTATGATTGATCCATGGTTGATATAATTGTAGTTGCTTAGATATAATGATCCCATAGATGATAACACTGTTTGAAGAAATCAAATGATGAAAATATAAATTGCTAGCCTTCAAAATGATGAAAATGCTCATGAAATAATGCAAATGCAAGTATTAATGATGAGATAAATACATGCAGAATGATGCAAATATTAACCTTATCTATTTGTGTAGATGCATATGAAATGCTACAAATGTGAATATCAGTAGAGAGGTAAATGCACGTGAAATAATATAGATGCTAATGTCTTCTAATGGTGTAGGTGCACATGAAATAATGTAATAAAGCATATCCTTTAGATGATATGAAGATCAAAACTCTATTTGATTATCTTTTAGGTCTAATAATTATTCTTATTAGTTTTAAATCAAGTCACTCTAAGCCTCTCTTACTTTGAGAAAGATCATATTTTTTTTAATATTTTGCTATCATCTTGCCTAATGATTTTCACATTTTAGTTTTTTATTTCACTTTCTCCTATTTATGGCTTAGGTATTATCTTAATTCGATACCCTCAGATAGAAAAACCTTTTTCTCTTTTCATACCACCTTTTCATGTTTCTCAAAATAATTATTTCACTAAAAAATGTTTTTTGTTTGAAACATCTTAGTTAAAAAAATATGATATTCAAGTTTCTCAAAGATTGATGATTTTTTACTGGAAAACTTAAATAATCTATTTTTCTCATAATAGGTTGAAAAGCTTAAAGAGACTTTGATTGGTCCAAAAGCATTTCATAATAGATAGGATACATACCCAACTTTCCTAGGCAAGAATGTCATGTCATATGAAAACAAAACTCTGATGCTCTTTTAAGTTTCTTAACTATTAGCACTTCAATAAGTACCATGACTCACTGTGAAAGGTTCAAGATTAGAAGGTTAATCTAGAAAAAAGATGAATTTGATTTTCAAGGTTGATCCTCAAAATGAAAATTGATAATTTTAGGCATTAGGGATCTTTGCATGTCCCTAGACTTCTTTAAAATGATTTTTTCTTTGTCAAAATCTTGGTAGTTCCAAGACGATACCAAAAATTTCCTCACTTTGCTCAAAACTACCCATTTTTGGGTTTTCACCATAAAGCCTTATTCTTTTCATTTTTTTCACCTCTTTTTCTCTTTTTCTTTTTTTCTTTAATTGTTTCTTTATGCTTTTAAAAAAGGCTCCCAAACTTTCCAAAAGGAAAAGTTCCTAAGGAATTGATCTATCAATTCAAATAATCATACTTAATTAAAATAGACTTTTTGAAGTACATAATGTAGGCTAAGGTTTAGGGTTAAAAAAAGGATGAATAGGCTCAAATAATGTGTTTAAGGGTGACCAGATTATGGATCATTTCATTTCATGAGAAGTTTGAATTTTTTATTTTTTGGTGTACTATATTTCCTTGTTTCCTTATCTTTTCTTCAGTTTTTCTCTTTTTTTTATTGCTACATTTCCTTGATTCCTCATCTTTTCTTCCCTTTTCATTTCTTTCTCTTTTTTTTTTATATTCTTTTTTTGCCTTTCTGTGTTTTGTCTTTCATTCTTTCTTTTTTTCTTTTTTTTTTAAATTTTATTTCTTTTTTTTATCTTTTAAAGGGATTTTTGGAAACTTGGTTCATTTTGTATTTACCCCAAAATGGATGGCATCTTTGGAAATGTTAAATAAGAGACCTATTTTTTACATATTCTTATATTTTCTTCATGCCTTCCAGTGTAGAAGATGATCCTTGATCAAAAGTTGTTAAAAAAAATAATTCTTTAGGATCACATGTTAGATCTTTTAGCAATGAATGAAATTTGAGGGGGTGAATTGATTTCTCAAAACTTTGGTAAATTACAACTTTGATAAATAAAATTGAGAAATCTAAACAATAAACTCAATGATTTAGTAAAAGTTCAGCCTCAATTGCCTATGTCCTCTACCTCAGCCTCACTTACCTCAGATTTTTGTAATTCACTTACTTGAATTGTCTACCTTTCAAGCACAAGGTATAACCTTTACATTTCCTATCTTTCAAGGCTAAGATAGAAACATCTACCCTATATCTATTATGGCTAAGATAAAACCCTCTTTCACTACTTTTGAAGGCTAAATAGAAATCTTCTCTACTTTTCAATGGCTAAGTAGGAACCTCCCTCTTTTTATAAGGATTTAAGTGTAAACAAATAAAACCTCTAAATGTTAGGTGTTTACAAGAGTTTTGGCTCAAGAAAAATCTATATCTAAATATAAAAAATAAAGAATACAATGATAGGAAGGTTTAATCTTATACAAAGATGAACTACTTAGCAAAAATAATGGAAAAGATGAAAGACATGACTCTAAATGCAATCTCTTAGTTCTTCCTCTTTTTGAAGGTGTTGAAGTGGCTTATTTATAGCCTTGATCATAATTATAACCGTTGGGGATATTTGGTGAAGGAATATAGCCATTGAAGCCTTAAAAATGTCATTTCCCATTATTCCCTATGCTTTATCTTAATACAATTTAGTGGGTATTGATATATAGTGCTTAACAGTCCAAAATATGATCGTTGAATAGTCCTATATTGATATAGAATAATCTGTCTCGATAGATGAATAATGACTTTTACATTTTAAGGTTATTTAGCTACTGTAAAGTATTGTATCGATATATACACATAGTGTATGATACATTTATATGAAAATCAATTTTAAAAGGTTTTTCATGATTTTAAAACATGTAAAGCTTATCTGAAAATTTTTTTATATAAAAGTATGTATTAAAAACATATTTATGAGTGCTTGAAAGATTTAAAATACATTCTAGTATTTTTTTCAAAGTGTTTACAAAATATTTCATGGTAAAATACTAATCTTGAAAATATTTAAACACAAGCTAATTAAGCTTAAATTTTAGTTATATCAAAACTGAGATTAATTCAAAGCTAATACAGCTAACAATCTCCCTTTTTATTATATGACAAAACATAAGGTGAATTTGCTTGCAAAACTCCCTTTTAATCATTTAAAGATTTTCAATAAAACTCCCCCCTAATAAAAGTATTATGAAATAGATTTTTGGAGATTTTATAAAAGGGATTTGAAACACTTGGCAATGACATTTTTGGTCATATTTGGCTTTAAGAGTACCAACACTAAATATTAGGTATTTTAATAATATAAATAATGTAAGCACATGTAAAATCTTCCTATTTGCTAGCAGAGACATTTATATATAAATAAAGGACAAGCAAGCAAATTAACCCCTAAAACTCTCCCCTTTTTTTGGAATATCAAAAAGTTGAAGGTAGATTAATTCAAAGCTAAGGGGCTAATTCCAACAAGATTTTTAAAATGTATATTAATTATAAATCATTTAAGAGCATGTATACCAATTATTAAGAAAATATATGCATTTAAGTCCTAATGTGTAGTTCATCCAATTTTTGTATTCTTTTGTAGACAGTTGAGCACATTTGAAAGAGAAAACATACAAATTGTTAATGGATTTTAAGAATTATTAATCTAATTATTGTCTAGATGCATAGTAGATGCCAAGTTTTGAATTTTTAGTACATATGCATACTATAGTAGATGCTAGATAGAAGGTTAAGAAAATTTTTCAAGAAAACTAACAAACTTCCATAGGTTAGAAAATTATTTACTCATTCATAATATGTCAATAAAATCGTTTGAGTAAACATTCAATTAGTGAACATGCTTAAAGATGAGAATTAAGCAATTAGGCATGTTTAAGGATTCCTTCAAAGCAAACATTTTAAGCATAATTATATACTAGAATACCAATTATATAATTGACTCATGTATGTCATCAAACTTAATGCTAGAGGATAAGAATTTCATAGCATTTATTTATTGATCACCTTAACCATACCAAACTTTGATGATATGCTCGTTATAACTTTGAGGATCATAAGTTCTAGTGTTTGAGCATTCCTTGATGGTTTTGGCTTAATTTGAGAGGTTGCATGCTTTATTTTCTTTTTTTTGCTATGCAAGTGTTAATCTTTCAAGGATGGATTTATCTCTATAAACCTTGCAAAACTTTAAAAAAATCTAGGCAAAAGATGAGCATTAGAGGTACTAAGATTTTAATTGTAAAAGAATATTCAATAAGCTTATGTTTTGTTAGAGACGAAAGATGTTCAATAAGCTTAATGATATTTTGAAATAAGTGATACCAAACATTAATGAATGAAAAAAATTAAGAATATATGATACCAATTATTATAATACGAAAATATTCATTAAAAGCAAAAAAAATGATGTATAGAAAAATTTGTATTTCTGAGCATTATGAGGCAATATGATCACTTAATCATATAATTCATGCATTTGATTTGTGAAACACTCATCAATGAATCAAATATGATGTTTAAGCATGTAATGGGTTATGAAACGATGTTTATCAAGGTTTAGAAATCATAAAAATGAAGCATTTCAAGTGAAAACTTATTAAGGAGACAAATTTTGCATTTAAGAGCCAAAAAAAGCACCAAATTGGCCAAAATTCACTACTTGTATTGATACCGAGGGCTTTTGTATCGATACAAAGTTCATTGTATCGATACAAGTTGGGTTTTTTTGGGTTTTTGTTCATTGTATCAATACAAGGCTCTAAGTAATGATACATGGCTTAAATTTTTCAAAAAATGCTTAGAAAAATAAGCAATTTGGCATTCTAAAAGCCATGATTTTATATTTTAATGCAAACTTTTGATTTTAAACATTTAAAATTCATATGAATAATCAAAGTTTGGAGTAAAATAACTTTTGAAATCAAGTTTGAATGAATTAGCATATTTGGTTACATAAGTAAGGTAATATGCAACTAAAGGTCTTCGAATAAAAGATTTTCATTCAAACTACATATGTACAAGTTCAATAGTATTTTCAATGTATACCAAACTTGTTTAAGCCATAAAACATGAACTTATAACATAATCAAACATTTTAAGTCTCATGCAAGCATAATTGAATATAAAGCATTAAAGAGACTTTAGAACTTGCTAATGCATGTTTATGGCATCATTAAGTAAGCCTAAATGCTCCCCCTAAGAATATGCATATAATTTAGTCATGCAATAGAACTTCTTAATTACTCAAAACATGAAGTTTATCAAAATCAACTTTTTATGCATAAATCATTCTTGAGTTATGCTTCATAACAACATTTCACGAATTAATTTAATATATTATCATTAAGCACTAAATCATCAAATGCATACACTTTTAAGCTCATAGTTGTTCAAAATGTAAAACATGAATTTTCATTAAACCCATTTTGCATTAAAAACAATTTTAAAAAAAATTAAACAAAGCATTAATAATTATAACATGAATAACCAATACACATCAAAATTTTAAAGCTTAGAGGTTACCCATCATAATTTTTTATATGTCTAGAGCATTCATTTGTATGGAGTTACTCCTTATTGCTCTAACACACCTATAAGAGACTTTCACTTGGTTTTTGGTATCAAAATTGCTTTGGGTCCTTGAAGGTTAGTCTCAAAGCCTCTTGTTCCCTTAGGAACCCATACTTGCCTAAATTTAAATTGTGTCATTTTCTTGATAGGAGAAGTATGCAAATATAACCATGAAAATTGCAATGTGAGCACTTGGTCATATTAATTTGAAAAGATTTGTCTAAAATGATTTTTTTTCTCATTCCAAGCTTTTAATTTTTCTTTTTGAAATTAAGATTGAGTTTCTCTAAAATGTTAATTCTTAGCATGAAGTCATTAAAGTCATTTTTCAAATCTTTGTTTTCATTTTTAAAAAAAGTTTTAATTTCAATAGTAAATCATTTTCAACTTTTAATTTTGAGATCATTTTCTTTTGTTTATAGTTTATTTCCTCAAACTCAACTACAAAATGATCAAATACATCTTGTAACTCATCAAATGTATAGGAATTTAAATTTGAAGAGTTTAAGGTTACCTTGAGCTCATCAAGAGCCATGAAGCAAAGGTTGCCAATTTGGTCATCCTTAAAGTCATCATATCGGAAGAGTCACTATCGCTTCAAGTTGCTACAAAGGCCAAGAAGTAATCAAATTTTACATGGCCTGATTCATTGCAATTGTAGCACACCACTTTGTTAACCTTTTTAGATTGGGCCCTTATCTATCTCCATGAATTTCTTGAATTTGTTGGCAAATACTATCATCTCCATATCTTCACCATCCTTATCATCATCCTCTTTTTCCTTACTCATGGAAGCATTCAATGCAACTCCAACTTTTCTTGGTTGCTGCTTTCCATGATTTATCATCATTTTGCATGTAAAGAGTGATCCGATGAGCTCATCGAAGATAAGGATATTGACTCTTTTTACTCTTCAATTGCCATCACTTTAGCTTTACATGACTTAGGGATGCCATTTAATATTTTCTTGACCATATCCTTGTTGGGATATGCCTTTGCAAGACCCTTTGAGTCATTTACTATGTTCGTGAATCTATCAAACATCTCCTTGATGCTCTTTTCCAGTTTCATCTTGAACATCTCATAATCAAGGGTAAGCATGCTTATCTTAGACTCTTTAACTAGATTGGTCCTTTCATGTGTGATAGCCAACTTATCCCATATCACTTTGGCATTATCACATAAAGACAACCTACTGCACTCATTAGGGTGCAATGCACAAAAAAGTGTGTGCATGGCCTTGGCATTGAGTTGAGCCATCTTAGTGTCTTTCTCATCCTATTCCCATTCCTTTTTAGGAACTTCAAGATATCTACCATCTTTGTTGGGATGAGAAGGCTTTTCACAATTATCTTCACAACTTGATAATCATTTGCCTGGACAAAAAGCCTCATCCTTGTCCTCTAATACGTGTAATCTTCACCATTAAAGAAAAAAGGCCTCACGATTGGATGTACTTCTTAGCCTATACCTAAAATATCACTACTAGCCATTCACTTAGTTTTTGGCAAATCTTTGCTCAAGGATTTTACGCGTAAAAGAATGAGATACAAGCCCTGATACTAATTATTTACATCTTTTAGCAGTTATTAAAATCAAGAGAGGGTGAATTGATTTCTTAAAACTTTTTAAATTAAAAGTTTCATAATAAAATTGCAAAATATAAATGATAAACTTTGGAAGGCAGGTTAGTGAATAAAAATAAACAATTAAAGAAAAGGGAAAAAAAAAGCAAACTCAATGATTTAGAGAGGTTCAACCTTAATTGCCCATGTTCTTTACTTCGACCTCACTTACCTTGGATTTTCACAATTCACTAACTTGAATTATCTACCTTTCATGGACAAGGTATAACCTTTACAGTGTTCATCTTTCTGGCTAAGATAAAAACATCTACCCTCTATCTTTTATGGCTAAGATGGAACTCTCCTTCACTACTTTTGAAGTTTAAATAGAAACCTTCTCTGCTTTTCAATGCTAAGTAGTAACCTCCCTCTTTTACAAGGATTTGAGTGCAAACAAATAAAACCTCTAAGGTGTTTACAAGAGTTTTGGCTCAATGAAAATATGTATCTAAAGATACAGAATTAAGAATCCAAAGATAGGAAGATTTAACCCTATACAAAGATGAACTATTTGGCAAAAATGATGGAAAAAATGAAATATATGATTCTAAGGACAATCGCTCGGTTCTTCCTCTTGTTGAAGGTGTTGAAGAGGCTTATTTATAGCCTTGATCATGATTATAGTCCTTGGGGATATTTGGTGAAGGAATATAGTCATTGGAGCCTTCAAAATGTAATTTTTCATTGTTCCCTATGCCTCTATATCGATACAATTGAGTGGGCATCAACACGTTGTGTTTAACAGTCCAAAATATGATAGTTGAACAGTCTTGTGTCGATATAGAATAATCTATCTTAAGACATGAATAGTTATTTCTGCATTTTAAGGTTATTTAGCTACTGCCAAGTATCGTATCGATACATAACATAGTGTATCAATACATTCATATGAAAATCAATTTTAAAAGGTTTTTCATGACTTTAAAACATGTAAAACTTATCTAAAAAATGTTTTACATAAAAATATGCAATAAGAACACATCTTTGAGTGTTTAAAGGAGTTAAAACACATTCTAGTATTTTTTAATGTGTTTACAAAATATTTCATGGATAAATACTAATCTCGAAAATATTTAAACAAAAGCTAATTGAGCTTAAGTTTTAGTTATATCAAAATCGAGATTAATTCAAATCTAATATAGCTAACACCATAGAGTGTGGCAAATGGAATAATTCCCTATATCTATGAAAGAGAGATGAAAGAAGGTCATTATCACTTCAAACACAAATACATAACCTTAAAGCTCATTCTTAAAAAAAAAAAAAAAGGATTCATTGGAAATATCTTGAGCATCTTAATCATATGATAACATATTTGAATTTTCTTTCTCTTATTCTTTTTTTAAAAATTCATGCATACATTCCCCCTTTCTCTTTGTATTTGAAAGTATGTTCCCTTTTTTCAGTTTATCACCAATTAAAAATTAGGTCATATAGGGATTCATGTTTACAAGATTATGTGTCTAATCCCTCAAAATCTACAATAATGGGTATTAGGCTATATTTAAAATGTTAAAAAAGAAACAAGGCTCAAAAAGGTTTTGTTAGGGAGATGAGGGTAATTTTGTTTAGTCACCCACCTCAAAATATATAATAGGTGACTTCCAAGTGATAGTCACAAAATTCATATTTTGGTTATTGGAAAAGAAATAAGATTTTGGGCATGATCATGGCACAATTCCGTTTCATAAAAGAATATTTCATTCTTTTAATTTTCAAAAACAACTCATAAATTTTTAAAAGCTTCATTCTATCGCTCACAAGCTCATTTTTTACATTGATCATTAATATTCTCGAGACTTTTCATCATCATGTTTTTGAAAATATTTGCTTTTTAAGATTCTATCTTATTAAAACATTCAATATTCAAAATATGTATTTTTCACAAAATGAAGTTGATCCAGAGATTAGGGCTTTTCAAAAAATGATTGCATTAATTACTTTATGGCATGCTTTCCCTTCTTTCAAACTAGTTTATTCTTAATATTATTATCCCACTTGTATGCCTTTTAATGACACCTAGCTTCCCTTCCTTGAAGCTTAACTTCTCAACCTTGGTGAAGTCTTAGACTTTATACTTCAAAATAGGATAATCCTTTGTTGAATGGTTTAAATTACCAAAACGATAATCACAACACAAGTTGGTGTCGTACTAATCTAAATATAATGCTTCAAAGGCTCAATTTAGATAAGTAACAATGCAGTATAAGACATCAAAATCTGCTCAACCCAATTTTGATTTTGCTTCTTATGTCTACTTTAACCATCCCTTTAAGTACTTGGTTTATACACAGATTTAAAAGTCAACATAATTATAAGCGTTGGTTGGTAAAAACCTTGGGGTGCAGTGGATGCATTATTTAAGACAAGATAACATGACTCACAGCAGTGATACTAATATCGACTAGGATCCATGGGTGGTTGGTCCATTTGGAAGATATATTGGATATCTTCTTCTTTTTCAATTGTTTTTCTCTTATCTACTATAGGCACATCACTAACACATATCTTTCCATTTTTAATGGCATTCTTAAGCATTTACCTGAAGACCACTATATCAGCAAAATTCTCTATGGCACTTCCTACAAGTTTGTTAAAGAATGGATCTAGTAGTGTATTTAGAAATCAATATGCTTCCTTTTTTTCCAACAAAAGCGGTTGCACTTAGACTGTTACATCCCTCCATTTTTGGGTTTATCGCTTGAATGTTTTTGTTAAATTTTCTCTATATTCTGGAAAGATAATCGATCTAGTGCCTAATTTGACATATGCTTGTTGCACTAAAAAAAAAAAACATTAGCCAAGTCCACCCAACACTAGATGTAACTCTAATCCAAACCATTATATTATCTCACTGCAACCCTATCAAGCTTTCTTGAAAAAGTGAAGAATAACCTTGTCATTTTATGCATTCCTAGTCATTTTTCTGATAAACATTTTTATGTGGACATGTAAAGATATGATGCCATTAGACTTTTCAAAGTCTGGTATATATACCCTATTTTGTCTGAGCCATTGTCCAAAACATAGGAAGACATTATCTTGAGTACTATTAAAGTTATTCAGATGAGCATGGGTTAGTTTCTGATTATTCTCGGCTAAGGTGAGGTGTTTGGAGAGTCAAAAGGTAAGGAAATTCACATTGGTCCACAAATGTCTTAATACATGAGTGTAAGGTATCAATATCAAGTTATTTCAAAGCTAAATTGTGATATAGGGTCTATTTGTATCGACACAAGGGCGTATGAATCAATAAACAAGTTGTGGTATTGATACAAGAGCTTGTGGTATCGATACCATGCTGTTTTGAAGCTAAAATTATGACTTTATACCCATTTGTATTGATAAAACCATAGGGTATCGATACAAAAAAAAATTCATGCTTAGTATTAATACATTATTATTTGTATCGATACCAAAAGCCAAACAATACCCCTGGTATCAATACAGAGCCTTCTCGTATCGATACTAGAAGCCAAAAATGCCTTTGGTATCGATACCAAGTCTTTTGCTATCCATACCATAAGGAAAAAAATGTCTAGTTATGCTATTTTCATTTTTCTTCACTATCGATCTAAAATTCAGTTTAAATAATTTTTTGCATCAAAAATCAATAAAATCCATACCAGGCTTTAACATTAGACTTGATTGGGTATTATGACATGCCCCTCGCGTGGTGCGATATAACTTAAAAATGAAAGGGAATAGGAACTTGCCTTTGGATCATCCCTTGATTAGGATTTCAATTAGGCGTGATAGAGTGGAAGTCGAGGGGAGGATCATTAAACAAATCGCTCATCCAACTTGTCTTGGATAGCCATTACGAAATGACCATGACTTAAAGCTGCCACTGATCATTTTAGGCTAGGTATAATAAGATACCTATTAAAACAAGTTATTCCTTATAAAAGTTAAAATAGTGATTTTATGGATTACGTATACCAAAGTGTGATTTAAGAGGGTCCAGGAGTTGATTATGCATGGGAAAGGATTAGCACCCTAATGACACCCAAATTGGTACCATCAAACTATAAATTATTGAAGTCTTAATTTTCTTTAGTTTTTCATGCAATCAATATTTATGTGCAATCCATTTTTATGAATGCTAATTCTTAAATATTAGATCTAGGTTTTTATGATAAAATTCTAATTAATATCTTTCTATGTAACCTAAGAGGGAGGAAAAAAATAGAGGATTTAGTAAAATGAGATCCAGATTGATTTAAAAGATGATGCTCTACATCAAGCACTATAAGGATACTGACACAGAATATTGCCTCGAGTTTATTGAAATTTGATTTTTTTTTGAATGCATAACTGCAAATCATCATCGAAATGAGAAACAGGGTAGTAAGACATAAAGAAATATAATAAAAGTTGCATTAAAAAAAATGAAAGCTCATGACGTATCTCATAACTAACCTTTAGTACTAAGGAATAACTAAATTGACAATTTTGAGACATGTTTAGATTCGATGGTCCTCTTAGGAGTGAAAATAAATAAAAGGTATAGGGAAAACCAAAGAAGAGAAAACTTAAATTTTTTATGTATCTTTAAAAAGCGAGGTTGGAGTGTCCCCTCAGAGAAAATAGGGTTGCTGAATCCCTTTGAAAAAAAAAGGTTAGAGTATCCCTTTGAAAAAAAGATTTTGAATGATTTTTGAAAATCAAAATTTTTTATATTCTTTGAAGAAATAAGATTTTTAAATGGAAACCAAAATTTTTTTAATAAAGGGTAATTAATTTTGAAAAACTTTTTAAGTTTTGATCTGAGCCTAAAAGACCTACGTCATGACTCATGACACCACTGGTGAAACCGTTATATATTTGTTGAGTCATTCAAATGACTACAAATGATGGTTTAAGAAAATTCAAGTAAATTTTCTAAACTTTAACAAAAACAAGGGACAACATCGCATTGTCCACTTTCCTAAATTTTTTTGGTTTGGTCTAATAGTTTGTATTGGCAAATAAGGTACTATTGAAAAGGTAACCCAATGAGAATTAATGTAAAAATATTCCATAAGTAATAGAAAATCACTTTCTAGGTGGAATTAATTTTTGAAATAAGGTTTAGGTTATTGTCGATAGCGAATGCAGGGGAAAGGGGCTGTGAATTTTGAAAAATCACCCTAGACCCTATTAGGATTGTTATAATTACAAATGATACCTTTTTGGAAAAAGGATTTTATGATCTTTTCAAAAAAATCAAAAAGTCTAGAAGAATTATTTGATGGGTCATATTCACCCAAACAGAATATGAATAGCTGATTCTAGGGGTTCTGGATTGCGAAAGTTCAAAAAATCACAACTTCCACATCCAAGATGATCCGAGGGCAAATGAGGTATCGTTGTCATGGTAATTCAAAGTCCTTTTGTGAAGAAATGCTAGAATTCCGAAAATAATTTTTTAAAAAAGGATCCTTTGTTGCCAATGCCAAAACATTAGTTTCTTTGGTTAAGGATTCTATGGCCACATGTCAAGGTGCTGGACATGCGAATGTCCAATCACTAAGGTCCATGGCAATAAAGTAATGGACCAATCTAACTCTCATAGAGTAGGTTACTAAACAATCCACTATCCATGCCAATAATCATGATTGGCTCAAAACAAGGGTTAAACTAAATACTCACAAGCATTTTTTATTTTAGATTAAAAACATAATTTATTTGGCCTAATAAGGCCATGATTCCAAACATTTGTGCTTAATATATCCCTAAGATTAAGAACCAATATGTTAAAAATATTAAATCCATGCTTATCCCTATTGATTGAGGTTAGTATAGACTTAGGGCTTTCTTTGGAAAAGAGATTTTTACAAGCATCATAAGGGCATTTCAACAAACATATGATGAACTAAACTAAGTGAAGATATCAATCATGAACAACCATTAAAACATCAAACTATCTATGCACTTTAACAAAGAAATCATAGTAAAAATGCATCCCAAGGTATGGTTAAGACCAAAATCTACTAGGCTGAGTATTCGTACATGAAAAAGGCATGTTGAACTAAAGAAAAACATGGCAGTAATTCATAAGCAGGGACTATCATAAAGTCAACAAGAAATATAGTATCCTAGTTCATGAAAATACTATTAAAGCAGTAAAACAATCGTCAAAACCCTAAAGCTACCACAAAGAAAGTCACAATAATGCATGTAAGCCTTAATAAGGTCATTAAAACATGAAGGTTCATTAAGATAATGATGATGAAGAAAAACAAAAAATGAAAGGAAGAAAAGATAGAAAATATTCCTCAATGGAAGCTTAAACTCTTAGCTATATCCTTAAATAACAATCTAACAACTTCTAGCTCACTTTTTTCTTTTTTCTTGCTATGGATCAGTAAGAAAAGAATGAAAAAAAGAGCTTTTGATTATGGTGCTATAGAGGATAGTTTTTAGGGTAGAAATGAGGGAATTTAAGGGTTTTCAAAAGATTTTTAGAATAGTGGAAAGGGAACTACGAGAATAGAGTTTTTGGGAAAGCTTAAGGGTGTTTTTTGGTAGCTAATGTAAAAAGCACTCTTCTCAACTGAGTATAAAATGGATTACATAGTGGTGGCCACAAAGTTGACCTAGCAATAAAGGCATATAGGACTTTTGACATGTACAATATGATGACTCATTGTACCAATGTAATACCTTTAAAAGTTTGATTTATTAATCTTGATTCTTGTAGGCAAAGAAAACCAAGCATTAGCTAATCAAATGAGTAATCACATCTATGTCCCTCATTAAATGAGATTTTCTTATGAAATGCCTTCATGACAAACATAATAGACCATTCTAAAATGTGTTAATCCAATGTTTAGAGCCTAAAAAATAAACCCACAAATTTTGTATGAATTTATGTATGATATTGGATGATTTTTAAAGCCAATATCATCACCAAATTTGACTTTTGAATTCATGGTACAAAAGAAGGAAAAATGTCTCTAATTAGGACAAAAATAGCCTTGTGTATCAACACATTGAGCTTTTGTATCGATACATTGAGCAAAAAAAAAATCAATAAAGTATTAATACTTTTAATCTAGTATTGATACAAATCATGGTGTATCAATTCCAGCATAGCTGTATCAATACCAAACTTGTTGTATTGATACATACACTATTGTATTTATTCTTATTGGCCAAAAATTATTATTTTTGCTATAACATAACTCTGTCTCAATACAAACACCTTTATTATCGATATCACTCTTCAAGTATCGATACCATGCCCTTTGGTATCATTACCACTAGCAAGATTTTGGAAGTTGAATGACATGGAGCCTTGTATCTAGACCTCACTCCTATGCATTGAGACATACATACAAAAATATGGATTTTTCTTACCCTTGACTCTTTAAACTCTTTTGGGCAATTGACCTATGTTTCTTCGAATGACCTTAATGGTGCATCGGAGAATGACTTTTGATACCATAAATGTTGTCTTGAAAAAAATAGGGTGTTTACAATAGCTTTTCTTTAGCCATTATTGAGCATTAGGAATAGGGTAAATATAATAGAATTTGTTTTGTCTGAGTTATAACAATGCCTTATGAGTACCTACAAAAAAATGGAGATTTAATAAATAATACGCTGAGATAGACAAAGTTTACATCCTGAATGATAAGAAAATTTCAATGTGTTTTGTAGGGTTTCACCTTGCTACTAGGGTTTATAATTTCTTTGGTTTAACCCCTCAAACAGGCACTTGCTAGTGTGGGTTTTGACTCGATAGGCCTTCAGCTCTTTATGGACTGAGGTAGGTATGCATCCAACTCTTTATGGATTGACTCACATGGAATATTACCCTTAGTTTTATTTGAAATGATTGGAAAACATGAATGCAAATAATTATCACAAAGAAATCATGTTAGTAAGGAAACAAATAAAGTAACTTAACATGGATCTTTCAATGTAATGATAAAGAAAAGGGATGGGCTATTGGTATTTATCTCGCAATTGGCATTGATTATCTGGGGATAACTGAATCAAAAATATTTGAGATGCATTTGGGTTTCTTGATTGAACAAGGTTTGTTTGACACATTCATGAAAGTCCGATAAGGAGAAAATTAATGGTAGTTGAAAGACAGGGTTGGAGTATCCTTTCAGAAAGGTAGAGTTGGAGTATCCCCATGGATGATAAATAATTTTGACAAAGGAGGATTTTTTAATCTTGACAATTTTAAAAAGCGGGGTTGGAGTATCCCCTCGAAAGGTCAGGGTTGGAGTATCCCCGTGGATGACAAATCATTTTGACAAAGGAAGGTTTTCTAATCTTGACAATTTTGAAAAATAGGGTTGGAGTATCCCCTCAAAAGGACGGGGTTAGAGTATCCTTAAAAGTGACACGTCTGACACTCTTTAGAGAAGTCAAGTTAGAAAACTTAAGTTAGCAAAACCTTGTGATTTAGGGACTGTGTGAGCGTTTCGAGAACTTTTGGCAAGAGAAATTATTGTGAATAAGGATGGTAAAGATGTAAAATGTATTTATGTCTCGATACAAGCCTATGGGAGGTCAAAGCATGTTCTCGAGTCTGATCGGGGTGATATGGATACATTCAAATGTCTTGAGATGAAATTCGAAAAAACAACCTAATTGACCATAACTGAAAATATGGGATAGTATTGCGCCATCCTACTTCCAGAATTTATTCTAAATTGGTTTGAAGGATTTAAAGGGTGGACAAGATACCACTAGAAAGCTAACTCGACGAAGGTCAATCTAAAAATATTCCTAATATCCCAAAAATCACTTTCTGGGCGAATAAATTTTCAAATTTGGATCAATTTTGCTGCTAGCAGAGCATACAGGAATCAAGGTGTGTCAAAATTTGAAAAATCATTTTGGACACATTTGTTATTGGAAAATTACAAATGATACCTTTTTGAAAAGGGAATTTCATGAATCTTTTAGGAGAAATGTTTGAAAATTTTGGAAAAATCATTTAGCAAGCCTGAATGGCCCAACCATAATACATGTTCAGATTCCAGAGGTTCTAGATAGTTTAGATTTGAAAAATCATAACTCTCTTATCCCGAATGATCCAGGGGTGTATAAGACATCATTTTAAAGATAATTCGACATGCTTTGAGAGCAAAATATCAAAAAATTCATGAAAAATCATTTAGAATTTTAAAGTGATTTTTCAATTTACAATAGTTGTGCTGCCAATAGGGGACACGGCAAAGTAGGGGATATCTCTAATTTTTTTATGTCTACGGGTCCAAACTCGAGTCATTGATGTTCGAATGTCTATGATTGAAGAGAAAAAGTGGCATGAGCATCACGAACTCATTTGCACAGCCCCAAAGTAGTTTGGGATGATGAAATAGCCCGTTGATCATACTGCTCAAGGTTTTGACTAAAAAAAAAAGGCACAAACATTTAGTGAATAATCATAAGACCATTTTCGTTTCAAAATCAGAAGATTTTAGCTTGTTTAACCAAGATTCCAAATCTAGAAAACTTAATTTTCCCTACGATATTTTGCTAACTTTAAGGAAAATGCTAAGTCCATGCTAATTCTCATTGGTTAAGGTTAACATGCTTTGCTTAGGGGTTTTAAAAATCAATTTTTTGACAGCTATCAAACATGCATTTTGACAAGGAGAAGACAACAAATATACAAGGGGATAGCACATAACATGAATGGGGATGCTAACTTTACCAATGGTCTAGACAAGAATGTCTTATGCATTTTGACAAGAAAATGTTATGGATGGTGAAAATGACAATGATCATGCAAGCTAATGTGTAAATGTGCTTGAAATGTGTTAGGCTAATGATCCCTACATGGATTAAGGATAACAAGATACATGGATATGACATAAAATGCATGAGCAAGAGCTATCAAAATAATGAGGATGAAATAAGGCATTTTGCACATCAAAGGGGCATTAAGGCATCCAAATCTTAAACTACCACAACCAAAAGCCACAATAATGCATGATAATCCTAAAAGGGTGATGGAAACATGGAGAGCTCACTAAAATGATGAAGGTGCTAAAAACAAAAAATAAAAATGATAAGGTGAGAAGTTATACCAACAAAACTTCACTTTTTGGCCAAATAATTGGAGCAATAGAGAAGACTTGAATTTTCCTTTTTTCCTTGTTGTTAATAAGCAAGAAAAAGAGAAAAATAATGAGGTTTTGGTTCTAGTATGGGTGAGGGTGATTTTTAGAATGTATAATGGTTGGGAATAAGTGTTTTGGGGCTATTTTTGGGTGGTGGGTGAAGAGCTACGGGATTCTAGTTTGCTTGGTGTGGGAATGTGTTTTGGAAGTTGAAAATGAGCTGGAATCTAACATTTTTTAGCTGAGATATAAGTGGTCTATTTATATAAGCATTTTGGAGCTAAATTGGAGGTGTTTTTGGCCATTTCTCAAGGGGACAAAGTGATGTCAACATGGAGGCTATAGAGTGGCTATAGAGAGCAACTTGCTGCCAATGTGATAGGCATAGGGTGGCTGGTTTAAATGCTGAAATGATTTTCCAGTAAATAGGGTGGCTGATGGTGATATTGGTCAACAAACTAGGGAGTAGGGTGATCATGTGATATTGACCTTTTTTATCCAATTTAGACTTTAAAAAAATGTTTTGATTAATTCAAAAGTTTGAATTCATAATCCGATATGTCTAATTTTTTTAATCTTTCCTGATGTAAAGAAACGAGTTAAAATCGAGTTTTGGATCAATGGTGGATGAGTAAAAAATGCCCAGATTGTGAAAATGGCCTGTGTGTATCGATACATTGCAGAATGTATCGATACATTTGGTCCAAAAACCTTGAGTGTATTGATATAATGATCATTGTATCGATACTATGAACCATTGTATCAATACTATAAACTACTATATCGATACATGTTGATATTTATTGATACATCTCTTTTCAGAATGCATGTTTTGGTCTTGGCATGGCCTAGTATTGATACATAAAGTCTTGTATCAATACAAAGGCTCATGTGTTGATACATCTACATGTTATATCGATACAAATGAGGACATTTCAAATTTTTGGATCGTTGGAGCATTGTAACTATACATGAAACCATTATTGATACATTCAAGTAAAATTATTAATTTTTTGATATATTTTATCCCACGACACCTTGAACTACGTCATTTGATGTCACATCTTTGAATTTACCTTTGATATGATCCCTAGGCCTTCTTGACCTCCTCAAAATACTTTTTCACTAGGTGACAACCATCAACCCCTCTCATGTCCGTGCTCCAGATTACTTAAAAAATTAGCGTGGACAAAATAAGGTGTCTACAATGCATATGAATTACAGCTAGGTAGTTGTATGATGTTATACATTTCCTTGAAAGGTGTAAAATTTGGGACTATGGATGGTTTTATTTTAAATTTGGCTTAACCTTACTTAATGGTTTCTTTCTTCAAATTAAGAGGCATTCCAATCTTAGCTTTCCCTCATAATTAGAAAAGCTTTTGTCTTTCTTTGTTTAGAGTATTCATTTAATCAAAACTCTTTAGTTAGCATGATATTCATGTGTTTCGAAGACTGATGATCTATGATTATGAGATTTCTTGAATGGCAACTAGGCCTTTTTGGTTAGGATAAAGAGTTTGAAGAAAGCTTCGATCAGTTTAGGAAGGTTTCAGGATAGGTGAAATAGATCTTAACTCTTTTAGGTCGAATAGACCAATCCTTATAGAACATGAATTCTTTGAAAACCAAACAAATTTCAAATTTTTCTAAGCCTCCTATTATTGATACTTTGATTAGCAGTAGGATTAACCATGATGGGTTCATGGTTGTAAGGTTGATTTGAGAAAGGGTAAACTGTAATCCTAAGAGTTATCCCTCTACAAATGATACTCTTGGGATGTTCAAGGATTTTTAGGGGTCCTTAGATTTCTTTCGAATAATGGTTTCCTTGTTGAAACTTTAGTAACCCCATGAACGGTGCCCAAAATTCTTTATTTTCCTCTAGATTGCTTGTTTTTTTGGTTTTCAGCTTAGAGCTTCAATCTTTCCATTTTTTATTCCTTTTTTCAGTTGATTACATCATAATGCTTTTTAAGAAGGCTCAAAAGAATAATTCCTCAAAGAAGGGATTCATCAGTTCACATGGCTATACTTGAACAAAATGGACCTTTTTAGGATAATTGTGTATGCCGAGGTTGATGGTTTTGAAAGAAAAGGTATAAAGACCCAAATTTAGTGTTTAAGGGTGATTAGATCAAAGATCATTTCTTTTAACTAGGGCATCTATCATTTTTACTTTCCAAATGTCCTTGTTTCTTGGTCTTTCATCTCTTTTTTCTTGCTTTTGCTTTTGGCTTTTGTTTTCCTTTTCTTTTTTCATCTTATTTTTTTTCCTTTTTGTTTTTTGGATGGAATCTTGGTTTTTGGAAACTTGGCACATTTAATACTTAACCTTTGATGTTTGGTAGTTTGACAATTGTAGAGTGGAATATATATCCCAATGTCTTTTAGAAAAATTTTCTCTTTGCCTCCAATGTAGAGGGTGATCCTTGATTAGGGTGTCAAAGAATGAATTCGTTAGGCTCAAAAAAGGAAATAAGGGGTGAAATTTTTTGACCCCTAGATTTTTTATAGTTATTTTCACTTGATTTATGAAAAAAAAAGATGACACAAAACATAACAAAAAAAATATTATTAAAATATGACATATTATAAAAAATAATATGAACATAACATAAATATATAATTATTTTAAATTTTATATAATACAAATTATTAACGTATTAAAATTTATATAAAAATAAAATATCTTAAATATGATTATGATATGATAAAATAGACAAACACGACACACATACATGAATTGTTAAGTCTAAAGGAAACCAGACAGACAAGTTATATTACTCATTATATATATATTTTTTCAAATTTTAGATTTCATAAATGAAATTAAAATATTACTACATCTCTATTATTTATCATATTAATTTATCATTTATTTTTTTATAATTTATTAATTACTTTAAATATATAATAATATATATAAGTATTTTTAATTAAATTAAAAAATTATTGATAATATATAAGATAATTTTATTTTAAAAAATATATTTGTAAAGAAAATTAAATACAAATAGATTGTTTCAAAGTTCGAATCTTAACCAATTGTGTCAAATGTTTTAATAGTACTAGATTTATATTTTTTCATTTATCAAGTAGTTATTATATATCCAAGTCACTATAACACATGTTTCGTTATGTATTAATTTCATTTTATATCTAAGCCTGACTACGTAAAAGGATGAGGAAATAAGGGGAGAAATTTTTGACTCGTAAAAGGATGATGAAATATGGTCATTCTTCATCTCAAACATGACTATGTGAAGTGAAGGAACATTTACTAGAGAAAATTCCTTTGAAGACATTTTGAACCACTTAATCACATGATGTTACATTCAATTACCATTTTTCTATTTTTTTAAATATATGTCTTAATTCTCCATTTAACTCCACATGCTTGGGCATGCCCCCTTTTCGGTTTACCATCAATGAGAAACTAGGTAATGCCAAGGTTTAGGTTATAAGGAATATTCCATATTCGATCTCTAAGGGTTCACGTTAATGAGGAATTTTGGTCTTGAGGTATCAAAATGATAAGAGAGATCTAGGGAAAATGGGCCATGATGGTGCTCTAAGACCCGCCCAAAGAAAGGCTCCTAGGAAATGGTTTAGAGGTGTTGGAATGGAAGAGGAGAGATATGGTCAAAAAGCTTATGGTAGGGACAAAGGGTTGTTTGGTATTATTACGACAAGAAGGTAGATGTTTCTAGCATAATTTTGATACATGTCAAATTACGCCGATAGGATTCTTAGAGGAAAATCGCATTTGTTTAATTTCCAAAGAAGTATAGAAATTTTGAAGAATTGGTCCTTATCGCTCCTAGCCATTTTTTAGGCTTTTATCTGTTTGATGGTTCTAATGTAGCTATATGGGTATAATTCATGGTACTAAAAATTGATTTCTAGAAGTTTGGGCTTTTAATTAATTAGTTATATGCATGGAAAAGCTTGAAAAAGAGATGAAGAATGCAAGCTATCAACAATATTCTTGAGACTTTACATACCATGCTTTCATTAAATGTGATTCAAAGTTCAAACATGTTGATCTCATGAAAATGACAATTCAAAGATGAAAGCTTTTCATATGAAGCATGCAAAATTGGAATGCCCCTATTGCCCTACGTTTACACATTCTGTTTCACTCTCTTAATCGATCAAGATCTAACTATCCTTCTTTGATCAATTGATACATTTATCTCTTCAAAGCCCTATGGAATAACTCATACACCTGATATGGTAGCAGCAAGCAATGGTGGTGTTATGGCCCTCTAGGTATGGCTGTTTCATAGGCTCAGAGTAAATCAAAGAAATCAACTAATCCTAAATAAGTTAGGGAAGTAAATCTATGTATGATATGAGGGACAAATTTATAAGAGTCCTATCTTGGGTGCCTTGCTATCATTTTTTTATTATTCCCTAATCTTTTTGTTTGTTAGACATGCCCAATTAGAGTCATGGGCACTGAGTTATACATTAGGAATTATGCTTATGGATAAAGGTTTGAGCAAGGATTTGATGTGACAACACCCATACTAGGTGAACCAATTGGCTTGCAATGTCTAGGTGGTAGAGACTAGGTTTAGGGCACAAGTCTAAGATAACTTATGATTGGCTATCATTGCTAATCACAACCATTTCCTTTTTCATTATTGGACTTCTTGATACCAATGCCAAGGGATGGTTGGGAGCCAGTTTGAAGGCTTCCTTGGTTAATGGACAGCTTATCCTATAATAACATAGGGTTGTGATGGTAGACCTTAAATATAGGCTAGAGTGTGGAACCAAAAGGTTCTAGATGGGTCACCTTAGGTTTGGAAAATTACGCCTCTGTCCTTGATTGGGCAAAGGTAATGGTGACTTGTAGAGGTAATTTGTCTTTAGTTTATCAAGATTTGAGATCATCCCTATCAGTTCCAAGAGTCACTTCTTCATTTTGTGCATATCTTGCCTAACCCCTTAAACAATTTCTTCCAAGGCACCAACACACATTTCTAATGGATTTCTGGCATTTTGACCCACTTGGCCAATAACAGATGATGATGCCCCTTTAATGGAATCTTTTTCAGCATTGAGCATGTCTATAACTACTCCTACCAATCTTGCAAACTATTCTTTCAATTCTTGAAAATTATGCCCTAATTCCTCTTAGATGCCTCGTAAAGTATTAACTCTTGTTTCTAACTGATCCCCCATGTTACACCCTTTTCGACTCAAACAATAGATGGGTTCGATGTTATGTAATAATTAATGCATGAACATACTAAGCAATGGTGACTAAGGATGGGAGACATGACATGTCAAGGATGGTTGTCTACACATACATGACCTAAAATGGTATGAATATGCAAAGCGTCATGTAAGGATGCATGCATATACACAAGTGAATGCAATAAGGATGTTAATGTAGGGTATGAGAATATGATACAAACATGAGAAAGTTGTGGTGCATATCTATCTTCAATATTGCAAATAGTATCAAGAATGACATTTGTAAAGCGTGAAATGCACCTTGTTGCATCTTTACTGCACCTACCATGGTAGTGTCGCTTTTAAGGGGAAGAAGATCCATGCGAATGGATGAATTATGCCTCCAGCCTAGGCATTATGATGTTCATTCACTATTACCCTGAATTGATTATCTTTACATGTTTAATGTAAGAAATGATTCTTGTGACATGAAGATGAAAGGCAATAAGGCAGTGAAGGATGAAAAGATACTTGGCAAAAATAAAAGAAAGAAATCAACAAGAATAAATCACAAAAACTGCCCCAATATAGGCCTTACAATGTCTGGGGTGAACATAAAATGCCACGAGTAGTGTTGCTTGCCCCCCAAAATCTAAATTGGTGCAGACAACATAATAATGTATTTGAGTTAAAAATACCCCTACAATGTCTTATTAATGTAGAATTAACACCTAAGGAGTGACAATTCACTCTTCGCTATCTAGTAATAGGCTAATGTTTCAAGCCATCGATCAAATAGTGTAACAACTTACTTAAGTGAGTTTTGTTCCCTGGAAGGCAATACCAAGCCTCAAAAGGGATGCTAAGTGAAAACATTCAAATGTTATCTCTTATGAAAAGGAAAAAACAAAGCAATAGCTATTGGTTAGATAGCATAACAACATGCCCCAATAGTATTATTACAATAGATGACATAATTCAGGGCAAGAGAGAAGGTACTAGTCACAATGGTAGTTCATCATCATTTATGCAAAAAAAAATGATAAAGTAGAGTAATAGGTAAGAAGGTTTCCCTAACTATCTTATTCTCTAAGTCAATCTAGTAGCACTTTGCTATGGCTAGACAAGGTTTGGCTTTTATGATTGACTATATGTGATTGAGTTAATTCTAAAAGGTTTCCAATTCGTTCTTTATCCGATAAGGATAGCTGATGCACCCTGATCTTGGGCCCATCACAGGCTTGGTAGAACGAGTTTGATTTGGGTGGATATATTTTTCTATGTCATATAGATAAAAAGAATACCACAAGAGCATAGGTACTTTACACCCTGGGAGATATTGCTAGCCCGAGAATAAAGAAAGATAACATAGAGGATAATTAACACTTCCACCTAATGAAGTGTTATTCTCTCTCCAAGAAAAGAACAGCCAAGAGTCTAATGTAAATGTGAATACACGATGTGTATGGAGGAAACAATCAAACCTTTTTATTCACTCCTTATCCATTTTACCAAAATTGTTGTATTCATTTTTCAAGTTGGAAAGAACCCTAGCAATCATGAGAAACAAAAAACACATAGAGTGATGGCAAATAAATGTCATATGGAAAGAAGATGAAAAAATGTGATTACAAATAAATAGTGACTAAAATTGAGGGAAATCAAGAATCACGATAAAATTTAGCTAGCTATAGGCCCAGCTCTCAAAATCAAGTCCCTAATGGAGTAACCAAGTTATTGCAATGTGCCCCTCACATGGCACGCTACGACTTAAAAATGAAAGGGAGAATGAGCTAGTCTTTGGATCATCCCTTGATTGGGATTTGAATTAGGCATGATAAAGTAAAAGTTAAGGGAAGGATCATTGGACAAATCACTCATCCAACTGATCTTGGAAGGCTATTACAAATTTACCATGACTTGGAGTCGCCACTGATTATTTTGGGCTAGGTATGATATTAAAATTGGTGATTCTGAGTTATGAAACTTAAAAACTAATTTTATAGACTACATATACCAGAGTTCATTTTCAGAGGCTCCAAGAATTAGTTATGCATGGGGAAGGATTAGTATCCCTATAAAGCCCAAAATTGGTACCATTTAGCCATAAATTATCAAAGTCTCTATTTTCTTTAGTTTTTCATGCCATCATTATTTATGTGTAATTCCTTCTTATGAATGCTAATTTTTAAATATTAAATTCAAGTTTTTATGATAAAAATGTAATTAATATCTCTCTATGCAACCTAAGAGGGAGTTGAAACATAGAGGATTTGGTAAAATGAGATCTGGATTGATTTTAGAAAATGATACTCTACACCGGGTACTAGAGGGATACTAACATAGAATATTGCCTTAAGTTTACTGAAATTTTATTTTTTTTAGAGCATAAGTGCCAATCATCATCAAGAAGAAAAATGGGTTAGTATGACATAAAGAAGTATAATAAAAGTCACATTAAAGATGAATACACGAAAACATAAAAAAGAGGAACAATCAAGTTATATCTCATAATTGACCTTGGTTATTAAGAAATAACCAAATTGACAATAATGGACATGTTTAGATTCAATGGTCATCTTGGGCATGAAAAATTAGATAAAAGTCTAAGGAAACCCAGAGGAGAGAAAACTTAAATTTTGGATTTTTTTGAAAATTTAGGTTAGATTATCCGCTCAGATAAAATGAGGTTGGTGAAGCCACTTAGAAAAGAAGGGCTGGAGTATCCTATTAGAAAAAGAAAATTTTAGTGATTTTTGAAAATAAAAATTTTTGATATTTTCTAAAGAAACGAGTTTAAAATGGAAAAAATCAATTGTTTTTTTTTTAAAAAAAGGAAATTAATTTTAAAAACATTTTTGGGTTTTGATCTGAGTCTAAAGAGACCTACGTCATGACTCATGACACCAGGGAAGAAACCATTAAATATATTTAAAGTCATTCGAATGACTAGAAACAATGGTTCGAGAAAATCCAAGTAAATTTTCTCATGTTTAGCAAAAACAATGGATAACATCATGTTGTCCACATTTCTGAATTTATTTTTGTTCAATCCAATAGTTTCTACTGGCAAATAAGGTACCACTGAAAAGGTAAATCGATGAGGATTTATGTAAAAATATTCCAAAAATCAATTTTTTGGCAAAATTAATTTCTGAAATCAGGTCTGAGTCAATATTAATGGCAAATGCAAGGGAAAAGGCAAGTGAACTTCAAAAAATCACCTTGGACTCAATCGGGATCATTAAATTACAAAAACTACCTTTTAGGAAAGGGAATTTTATGATCTTTTTGGAAAAAAATTGAAAAGCCCAAAAAATTCATTGATGGTTCATATTCATCCAAATAGTATGTGAATCACTAATTCCATGGGTTTTAGATAGTGAAGGTTTGAAAAATCTCAACTTTCACATCTGGAATGATCTAGGGGCAAATGAGGTATCTTGTAAAGGTAATTCTAAGCCCTTTCATGGAAAAATGCTAGAAATTTTCAAAATAAATATTTTGAGATTGAAAATAATTTGAAATAGGGATCATTGTGTTGCAAGTATTGAAATAAGGGTTTCTTCAGGCTAAGGCTTTTACAGTCACGTGTCAATGTATCAAACATGAGAATGTCCAATGATTGAGGTCTATGGCAGTAAAGTAATGAAATAATCCAACTCCCATAGAGTAGGCTATTGAACCATCCACTTTCCACACCAATAGTCATGATAGGCTTGAAACAAGGCTTAAACAAAATCCTTGCAAGCATTTTTTATTTTGAATTAAAAAAATATATTTTTCCTAATGAGGCCGTGATTCTAAACATTTATGCTTGATATATTTGCAAGATTGGAGAACCAATATATTGAAAATATTAAATTCATGCTAATCCCTATTGATTGAGGTTAGTATAGACTTAACTTGGGGTTTTCTTTGAAAATAGATTTTTACAAGCATCGTAAAGGCATTTCAATAAACATATGATGAACTAAACTAAGTGAAGATATCAATCATGAACAACCACTCAAAACATCAAACTATCCTTGCACTTTAACAAAGAAATAATGAAAATGCATCCCGAGATATGGTCAATATCAAAATATGCTAGGCTGAGCATTCGTACTTAAAAAAAGCATGTTGAGATGAAGAAAAACATGGCAAGAATGCATAAGTAGGGATTGTTTTAATGTCAACAAGAAATATAGCATTCTAGTTGATCAAAATGCCATTGAAGCACTAAAAAAGTCATCAAAATCCTAAAGCTAGCACAAACAAGGTCACAATAATGTATAGAAGTACTAATAAGGTCATGCAAACATAAAGGTTCAATAAAATGATGATTAGTGACAAAGAAAAATAGAAAATAAAAGGAAGAAAAGATAAAAAAATACCATAATAGAAGCTTGAACTCCTAGCTATATCCTTAAAAAGCAATCCACCAACTTCTAGCTCACTTTTTTCCTTTTCCTTCTATGGATTAACAAGAAATAAGTAAAAAGAAAGAGCTTTTGATTATGGTGGTTATGGAGGAAGGTAGAAATTATGGAAATTAGGGGTTTTTAAAGGGGTTTTGGAAGGGTGGAAAGGGGGCTATGGAAATGGAGTTCTTGGGTGAGCTTAAGGGTTTTTTTTATGGTTGATGTAAAAAAAAACTCTTCTCAGTTGAGTAAAAATTGGATTATGCAGTGCATAATTTTAGCCACTAAGTTAACCTAGCAATAAGGGCATATAGGATGTAAAATATGATGACCATTTTACCAAAATGATACTTTGCAATATTTGATTGGTTAATCTTAATTCTTACAAGCAAATTAGATAATCAAATGAATAATCACAACTTTGTCCTTTATCAACTTAAATTTTCTCATGAAATGCCTTCATGCCATGCTTAATGGACCATTCCAAAATGTGTCAATCCAATGTTTAGAGCCTAAAAATTAAATCCACATGATTTTTATCGATTTATGTCTAATATTGGATGATTTTTAAGGCTTATGTCTCGACCAAATTCAAGTTTTGAAGTCATGGTATGAAAGAAGGAAAAATGTCTTGAATTAGGCTAAAAATAGCCTTGTGTATCTATATATTAAGCCAAAAAACCCAGAATATATCAATAATTTGAATCAGTATTGGCACAAAGCATGGTGTATCAGTACTAGCATGGCTGTATCGGTACAAAACTTATATTGATGCATGCACTTCTGTATAGATATACTTGATGGCCAGAAATTGTGATTTTAGCTATGACATAACTCTGTATCTACACAAATACCCTTGGTATCGATACCATTCTTCAAGTATTGATACCATGCTACTTGGTATTGATACAACTAGCATGATTTTGGAATTTGAATGAGGTGGAGCCTTGTATCGATCCCTTACAACAATATCGAGACATATATAAAAAAAATTGGATTTCTTTTAACCTTGACTTTCTGCACTCTTTACCTAAGCCGAGAATGGTGGGGCACTGACTCATGTTTCTTTGAATAACCTCAATGGTGCCTCGAATAATGACTTTTAATACCTCAAATGTTAGCTCAGATAAAACGAAGTGTCTAGATTGGGTTTTGACAAATTTTGAGGCCTAAATTGTTTGAAAATGATATATTTTCATAGATTAAATGCATTGTTGGAAGGCATGCTTGGCTTTTCCCTAGTGGCAAGCTATTTCAGCCCCCTTTGCTTGACCACCTTGTCACTGGCAACCAATGGAATCCCAGCTAATTATGAATAGTACTTAAGGTTACCTTATAGTACCTTAAGAAAACCCTATGAATATCTTTGGCTTATAAACCTTAGCTGAGCATGTGACTATAAAACCCACCCTTGGCTCAGCTAAAAGAGGACTACACACTATTGCACTGAAACTAAAAAACACATCCTCATTCCTATAGCTCTTTAAAATCACCACAAAGAACCCTTATAAAACCCCCATTCCATTAATCCTCCCTCTCAAAATTCGCTTCCATCAGCATCATAACTAAAAATTTGCTTTTTTTTCATCATTTCCTTGCTAATCAATAGCAAAAAGAGGTAAGAAGGTGTGTCTAAATTTGCTGCTCAAAGAAAAGGCTAAAGTTTAAACCTTTTAGTAGATTTTCTCTCCTTGCCCTATTTATTTTCTTGTTTCTAGCATTTGCATCATCCTAATGACCATTTTAAGACTTTCGTGCTTTATTGTGGCCTTGGTTGTGGTGGTCTTCAGATTTTGATGATTTTTTTGATGCCTTGATGTTGTTTAGGTGGCCAAACATGTCATCTTTCATTTTTCTATCAGGATAACCCCTTATTCATGCATTCCTTATCATGTTTCATTCACCCTCACATGTTTAACTCATATTTAGATGTTTCTCCTAACATGCCTTGAGTATTTTCATGCATTTTCTTACATTTTAATAGGTTTCATGGAATAAAAGTGTTATTTTGAAAAATGTTTTTCCTTGCTTAAACATGGTTATATCATCTTTCAGATCACGATTCTTGATGTAATTCATGTGGCTAATATGTCCATGCATCATTTATACTATTGTCATCGTATTTTTGCCATTTTTCTAACCAAAATGTCATCTTTTATGCTATCTATGTTCGTTTCTATGAGTTCCATATTTTTGTTCTTAAAATGTCATCAAAATGCTTGCTTGTCGGTAGTAAAAATTTGATTTCCAAAAGCCTTTAATTTAGGTCTATGCTAACTTTAATAGACCGAAACTAGTATGGATTTAATGTTTTCATTAAATTGGTGGATAAATCAAGTTTTTTAGGTCTAGATTCATGGTTAAATAGCTAAAAAATACTGATGTTTGAAAGAAAATGACCCTTTTATTTATTAAAATTTTAAGCCTTGATTTCAAGTGTAACAACTTTGTTTGTGGCATGGTTAAATGGTTATTTCATCATCCTAAACTACTCCGGGATTGTAGAATGAACTCGTAAAAACCATCTCACCCTTTTCTCTATGTCAAGGATGTTTGGACATCTATGGCTCGAGTTTAGCCCCAAAAACCCTAAAAAATCAAAAAACACCTTGTTTTTGCCCTGGCAACATAACAATCATGACTTCAAATATTATTTTTGAACCTTAAATGATTTTATTTTATAATATTTTCCATTAAAGGGCATTGAATTACCTTTCCAATGGTGTCTCAGTTGCCCTTGGATCATGCTTGATGAAGAACTTATAATTTTTCAAACTGATGCTATATGAAACCTCTAGAATCAGCAATTTGTATCCTTTTTAAGTTATTTCAGCCCATTGGATGATTTTTTCAAAATTTAAAAATATTTTTCATAAAAACTACATGAAATTCCATTTATGGGAAGGTATCATTTGCGATTTAACAATTTCAAATAAGTCTTTAGTGATTTTTCAAAATCCATGACAGCATTTCTCTAGCATGTGCTATCAGTGATAAAGCAACTTCAAATTTAAAAATTAATTCCAGCTAGAAAGCGATTTTCTAAGACTTATGGACTATTTTTATATTAACTTTTATCAAATCACCTTTCTAACAAGACCAACTTTACCCCTTAAAGCTTTTGGATAAGCTTGGAACAAATTTTGGAAAGGGAATAGCGTGATGTTGTCCCCTATTTTGAACATTCATTGAAGTTCAACAATCTAAGGCATTCGGATGCCTCTAAGTGAGTCTAACCAAACTTGTGGAGTCTACGGATATGTATGAACCTCCTATTAACCTTATATCAAGACCTAAAAAAATATTTTCACAAAAAACACTCCATTTTTTTGAAATTCACAGAAGTTTTCACTTTCGAGATATTCTAACCCTGTTATTTTGAGGGGACACTATAACCCCTCTTTTTGAATTTTAATTGAACATCAAATCTTTTTCAAGGGGATGCTACAACCTAGATTTCCAAACTTTAACTAAAAAATCAAACTTTTTTCTCTTCTGGACGCTCCAGGATACCTCATTTTTTAAAAAGGCACTATAAACATTGTCGTTTCAAATTTTAATTAAAAATTAAATCCCTCTAAGGGATACTACAACCCTATCTTCTGAGGGGATACTACAACCCCATCTTCTGAGGGGATACTACAACCTTACTTTTTGAGGGGATACTACAACAGCACATTTTCTAAAATTCCTATCTTTGGAACCCTAATTTTTTGAGGGGATACCCAACCCTAGATTTATTGAAATTTCTATCTTTAGAGGGCACTCTAACCCTCATTCCCATATTTTTTGAAATTTTTATCTTTGGGGGCACTCCAACCCTATTTTTCTAAGGGATACTATAACCCTACCTTTTAAACTTCGTTCAAAATCTAAAATTTTCTCTCCCTTAAATATCTCAGACCTTTATATCAAAAACCTTTTTTTCACACGTCAAGCAATCACAAAGTCTAAACATGTCTTAAGATTGTCACTTTGATTATTCCTTAATAATCAAAGAAAATTTTGAAATACATTTTGATAGTCCTTTCCCTTTCCCTTTTCCTTGCTTGATGTGTTTATTTTTATACAATATTTATTATTTTCCTTCTTATCTTATTTACATGTTTCTATTTATGGTGTCATTTTGCATTCGTGTTCTTCAAAATATTTTCAAAAAACTTTAAGGCATTGTTTTGTGTTGGTACTTCTCCAGTGCTTAACATGAAATATCCAATTTTAAAATTAAATCTAAAAATCATCTTAGTTCGACATCTCAGTGTTTCCCACTTCTATGGGGCGCATATGAGATTCAAACTCTTTTTACAACCTAGGTTTATGGTTTTGTATAAAATTCATGCATTATAAGGGGATTATATCAAAGTAAAGATAAGTTAAAGCCAAAATAATCAAAGCCAAGTCATACATAGCTAGATGGTATTGATTTCGGGCATCGTAAAGGTAATACTCCTTTTTTATGCGTAATCAACTTTCAAACCCAACCAATGAATCTCTGGACCATGTAGACCCTGAAATCAATGTTTTGAGTTTTGTAAATTAGGAATATTATTTCCAATAGGCATCCGATCATGCCTAGCCTGAAATGATCGATGGTGTCTCTAAGTTTTCAACCACTTCATGGTGGCTACCCGATACTAGTTGGGCAAGCGATTCATCTAACATTCATTCTCTCAATATGACCACATCATGCCTAGTTCAAATTTTGATAAAGGGATAACTCAAAAGCCAATTTCCATTTTAAGTCATGCATATCACTGTTCGATTAGGCAATGCTAGGCAATGGCATGTCACGATAGCTTACCGACTTTGCTGGGGACTAATTTAGAGAGTTAGGCCTACAACTAGCCATGTCTTACTTAGCTCTTGGTTCTTTTGATTTTTTATCATTGTTTAATTACAACCCCTTTAATTTTTGTCTACTAATCTTTTATTTTTTACATTATTTTTGTCATGTGATTATTAAGGACTGCCTTGTTCTCGAATAAATCGATTCAATAAATATGGTAATACATAGGTAATCAAAAGGTTTGATTGTTTCCCTGATGCATACTATGTATTGTTTGTGCATTAGATTCCCATCAAACTCCGTGGTGAGGTTATAGGGTCATAATTATTAGGAAGAAATAAGCTATTTGCCTTTGTGAATACCCCTCTGCATAGGCATAGCAAGATCTTTTAGGGTGTAGATTACTAGTGCCCTTCACATTTGCTTAGGGAAATACATCTATTGGATGGAACCATTTTTGCCAAACCTACGATGGGCCTAGGATCAAGATGCCTCGACTGTCCTTACCAAACAAAAGAATGATACGGATACTAATTTAGGCATCAAGTTAAACCCATATATCAAGCCCTAGAGCCAAACCATCTCAAACCATACCGGAGTGTTGCTTGAATAATCTAGAGAATAGGTTCACTCGGGGAAACACTTCCTACCTTTTACTCTTTTATACTAATATTTTACGTAAATGATGATGAACGTACATCATCACCCATGTTTTCATTTTTGCCCCTTAATAGATCATTGGGGCATGCTGTTATGCTATCTGATGGATGACTAACGCTCATTTTTTTCTTCAGGTGAAACATATGAGTGTTCTCACCCATTATCTTTTCTAACGCCCTCCCATTACCTTTAAACCGGTAAAGTTAACCTAGTCAAGCTATTATGTTGTTTGATTAATGGTTTAATGCATGTCCAACAATAAGTGACAATTAATATACATCATTACCTTATTGGTCAATTATGCCTGAGGGGTTTCGTGCCACCCCCTCATGGGTAAACTTAATACAGTTAAGCTGCTATTATGTCCAACCAACAACTGACAAATATTGCACTCTTGTAGATGATGACATGTTAAGGCCATTATCTGAAATCCTGTGAAGGCCAAGTATTGCCTTTAAAGGAATAAATATAATATGATTAAGTTATCATGCTATTCGGTTAACGACTTGGTACTAACCACCCCTAGGTAATGACGAACAAGTACTATTACATGGGTCGCTAGTTTTAACTCGAAAAAGCCACCTCATTGCAAGTTTTTGACTCAAAGATTTCATTGTGCTGTCTGTGTCAATTTGTACCATGAAGGAGGAGCAATTTTTTTGTCGATCCTTTAGGGTTATCCCAACACATCATGACGCCTATTATCGGGGCAATTTCTATGATTTATTTTTGTTTCTTTTCTTCTTCTCACCAATATTCTTGAACCTTGTACCACTTTATTGGTTTTCATGTTTGTGTCACATGCATCACTTTGTTGCATCAAACGTGTAAACCATTTGACATGGGGTAATGGTGAATGAACATCCAATGCCTAGAGGATCTTCGGCCCATTAGTGTCATATTACATTGGTAGGTTCCAGGGCATGATTCATCCATTTGTATGGATTTTTCCCTTCATGAGCCATTCTACCATGACTGGTGCACTACGGACACAACATGGTGCATTTCATACATTCCATGTTCCACTCCTAATACTGTATATAATTCTAAAGGTAGATTTCCATGATAACATTTTCATGCTTATGACATCTTTTCAGGCCTTACTTTAACATCCTCATTGCACTCAGTTGCATACATCCATGCATGACACATGAACCTGAGGGGTTGAGTGATGGCTTGGATGAGTGCTAGAACTTTTTAAAAGAAGCTTCATTGTTCCTTGAGAGGTATCGAGGTCAACTGACACCATTGATCATGGGGGATGATCACTCAGCTAGAATTGAGAGATAAGAGCTTGTGCATAAAAAAGACCAAAAACATATACTTCATAAAAATGAGGAATTGCAAGCCCAGATAGTCGAGTTGATGAAGATGGTATTGGCATCAGTAAAAGAAAATGGGCAAGCTAGTGCAATAAAGGCCTAGGAAATTCTAAAGATCACCTTGTCGTGGCACAAAAGTCACACCAATCTAAGAGGGAGTAGTCCAAGAGCAACCTTGCAGAATGTTAATTCTATCAACATAGCTGATTGTTCGCATGAATCTAGTCATAGCATCTACACATCCCAAATTTTGTAGGGCAATTACTAAATCTTCTCAGCTCATCTTTTGGTTCTTGATCTAAATGACCATATAAAGCAAGAGGAACTAAAGGCACCTAACCTTTAGAAATTACAGAAGACCTCAAAAAATATTAGTTGCTAGAAAAACAATTTAGTCCAATCAAAGAGAACAACAAATTTAGAATTGTGGATACCAAATCTTTAGGCTAAGTTTCCAACCTCATCATTCCCCCCAATTTCAAGGTACCCTAGGAGAGGTACAATGGGACCATGCATTTGACTACCTACATCCATATGTATTATTGCAAAATAGCTAGGTATAAAGAGAATGAGAAACTTCTAATTCATTGCTTTTCTAAGATAGTCTAACTAAAGCAGCCGCTTAGTGTTATAATGAACTAGAAAGAGCTAAGATCCAAACATAGGTTGATCTTGCCAGGGCCTTCTTGGACAAATACAAGCACGTCTCTGATCAGGCACCTGATAGGTTGTTGTTGAGAAACATGGAAAGCCCACTAAGACTTTCAGGCAATATGTCTAAAGGTAGAGAGAAAAAGTGGTACAAGTACATCCATCATTAAAAGAGAAAGAGATGACCATATATTGTGGAGACACTACATGCCTTTTTTATGATAAGCTTAAAGGGAATGCCATAAGAAACTTTATTGATCTGGTCATGTCTAGGGAAATGATCAGAATGTCATTAAAAATGGAAAACCTAAAAAAACACAAGCTACCGCACTCTAAGGGGATGAAAATACCTATAGTTGAAAGAGAAGAGGTCCAAACCTTGACATCCAATGGGAAGCCTACAAAGGGCTTTACTGTGCATCATCTAGTGCTGCAAGCCAAATGGTTCACCTGCTAGGGGTAATGTTACATTAAACCCTTACTCAAGTTTTTACCCACTGGCATATCTTTCAATTCATAACCTAGTATCCATGACTGTAATTAGACCTACCTATCAACCAAAAGGGTTAATGAGTGCTAAGAAAAGATAGTGGGGTAGTAAGGATAGAACCCTTATAAAACCAATCCCAGTATCATACATCGAATTACTTCTTCAACCTATCTAGGATTTGTTAATTATGCTAATTTGCTTTGAACTTCTAGAGCCACCTTACACAAAAGGTTATAACATTATTGGTTATGAATACATAAAAGATGCATGAGTGATTCCTTAGAAGAATGCGAGGCTCTGAAAAGAAAAGTGCAATGATCGATTAAAGCGAGGCAGCTATGTCTTGATCAACTGAGAAACAAGATATGTGAACTTAGGACAATTAAGGCATTTCTTTTATCATTCTTCATGTGAAAAGCTTTTGTTTTCAAAATGTCATCTTTTATGAAATCAACATGTTTTGAACTTTAAACTGTGTATTTAATGAAAGCATGACATGAAAAGTCTTGAGAATACTAGTGATTGCCTGCATGCTTAATCTTTCTTTTAAATTTTTGCTTGCTAAAAACTGAAATCTTAAGACCCAAAACTTTAGGGAGTTAGCTTTAAACCATGCCACATGGCCACACTAGAACCATCAAATAGACAAAGCCTCGACTTAGGCTAGGAGCAATGAGGACCAACCTTTAAGAATTTATTGACCCTTTAGGAGCCAAAAAAATATGATATTGTCCTAGAATCCTATCGCGATAATTTGACATGTATTAGGATTATGTTGAAAAACATCCACCTTTTTCTTGACAAGCCAAAATCCAAGCTACCAAGCCATACCTTGAAAGCTTTTCAAATCACATCTTGAGGCAATGCCATAAAACTACCTTGGGTCCCCACAATAACCTTTTGGTCGTTGCTTCTCTCATTTCATTTTGATACCTTAAACCATTTACCAAAATCCTTTCTTGAAGTATGTCTTGTAACACTAACACAACCACTTGGTCTTTTTTTCTCTTTTTCATTTTGACATCTTTAAACCATTTCCCAGATACCTTTCTTAAAGCATATCTTGGGAACCACCATGGCCCATGTCCCTAATTTTTCCCTATCATCTTGATATCCAAGAGCTCAAATCCTTTCTCAATATAAACTCTTAAGGATTGAACATAAAATGCCTTTTACAACTAAACCTCCACATTATGTGATTTCCCATCAGTAGCAAATCGAGATAGGGCATGCCCAAGCATATAGAGTGAAAATGAGAACTAAGGCATGTTTTTGAAAAAATAAGATAAATGAAAATGAAAACTAAATGCAACATTATGTGATTAAAAGATTCAAAATGTCTTCAAAGGAACTTTCTCTAGGGAAGTAAGTATTTAATTCACATGCTTATCTTTAAGATGAAAAATGGTCATTTTTCATCATCCTGTCACAAATTAGTAGAACTTCCCCTTGCTACCTTTTGGAGCCTAATGAATTCATTATTTTGAAACTTGACAAGGATTACCTCCCACATTGAAGGGAAAGGAGAAAACCTATTTAATGAGCATGCGGGCAGATATCCCATTCTATAATTCTAAAAGTGCCCAACATTAAGGGGCAAATAGGAAATGTACCAAGTTTCCAGAGTCTAAGATTCCCTTTAAAAATGATGAAAAAGTCAAAGGCAAATGCACAAAATGAAATCCCAAAAAAAAAATAAATAAAGAAAATCAAAAAGTAAAATTAAGATCAAGAAGAAGGAACAAAAGATCAAAAAACAAGGACATGAATGCCCTTATGAAAAGAATGATTCTTGATCCAATCACCCCTAAGGGCTATATTCTGGGCCTTTAACCCTTTCTTTCAGAACCATGAACCTTGGCCTACATTATAATCCTTAAAAATATCAATTAGATCAAACATGGCCATGTGAACTGATGAACCCATTCTTTAGGAAATTATTCTTTCGATAAATTTTAAGCCTTCTTAATAAGCATGATGAAACAATGAAATGAAAAAAAAAATCAAAAATTGAAATATTAAAGCTATAGGGTGAAATCCCAAAATTGGCAGCCTAAAGCAAAATAGAGAATTTTTGGTGCCATTTATGGGATTATTGAGATCTTGACAAGGAAAACATTATTTAAAAAAAATCCTTGAACATCCCCAAAGTATCACCTTTAGAGGGATTAACTCTGAGGATTACATTTCTCACTTTTGTAGCTTAACCTCATAATGCCAAACCTATCATAGCCAATCTTGGTGTCAGTTAAAGTATCAAATAGTAAAATGCTTAAAAGAATCCAAATTTGTTTAGTTTTTAAGGTATTCTTGTTCTATATGGATTAGTCTATTTGTGAGCCTAAAAAAAAAAAAGAATCAATTTTACTTGTCCTGCAACTTTCTTAAACTAATTAACCCTCTTCAAGCCCTTCATCTTAACCAAAAAGGACAAGTTGCAATTTAGGAAATCTTTTAGCCATAGATCAGCAGTTTTTAAAAAACTTGAATATTATTCTAACTGGTGAGTTTCAGTTAAATGAACATTTTAAGCAAAAAGACAATAGTTTTCTAATCTTGGGGAAAACTAGGATGAAAATGCTTCTTAACTAAAAGAAAGAGACCATTAAGAAATGTTAAGCTGGATTCAAAAAATAGAGAGCCACAGTCTCAACCTCTACACCTTTCATGAACACACATGTTATCCTTCATGAAAATATGCATCATTCGCATAGGCATTTGAGCATTATTTATCAACATACAATTCACTTCAAGTGTAATTGCATCAGTATTGACTCTAGCATTTGCATTACTTCCCATGTATTTGGATAATAGCCAGTCTTGGTGTTTGCACTCATAGGTATTAGCACTTATGTGCATACATGAACATTGGCATTCTTGTGCATTCTTACTCACCTCCAATCGTATTCATGTGCACCCTCATTCACAAGCATTTGCACTCAGGTGCATCCATATTTAGATGCATTCACGCTTAGGTGCATCTACATTCATGCATTAGTGCACTGTGCATTCCCATTCATGTATATTTGCATTCTGCATATGTACTTCTGTGTAAACTTACATTTGCACACATATATTCTCGTTTATCGTATTTGCACTCCCATGCAGTTCCATTAACATTTAGTTGCACTCATGTGCATTCTCTTCCATACTAAGTGCACTAAACATTTGCTCTCATGCGTATCTTTACTTACCTACCTTCAAACTCATATGAAATCTCATTCATGTGCATTTGCACTCATGTGCATTCTTATTTATGTACCTTTGCTCTCATATGCATCTTCACTCACCTACCTTTGACTCATATTCGCTTTCATTCATGAACATCTGCACTTATAAACATTTTCATTTACAAGCACTTACACTCATGTATGTCCTTGCTTATGCATTCAAGTGCATCCTTGCTCACATAATTTTTCACTCATGCGTATCCTCATTCATAAGCAGTCACATTCATATGCTTCTTTATTTATGAGCATTTGCACTCATATGTGTACTTATCTATAAGCATTCGCACTCATGTGCATTCTGCTTATGTCTAGTAGCACTCAAAGGTACCCATGTTCGCAGGCATTTCTATTCACGTGCATTTGCATTCTCCCACATTCGTATTCATGAACATTCACCATGTCACCTCACATGTATATGCATCATTCCATGTGTATAGGCATCTTAATAACAAGTATTATTATTGGCTTATTCACATAATATAGAATTTATGCCTTGATATGACATTCATGGCATACATCATATCTCCATTCTTAAAGGTGTTAATCAAAAATCTTTTAAGCCTCTCTTGAGAATGCTTTATTAAAAACTTTTGAAGCCTCTCTTAAAGATATTTCAAAAAGTTTCCAATACCTCTCTTGAGAACGTTTCATCAAAAAACCTTCAAAGCCTCTCTTGAGGATGTTTCATCAAAAACTTTTGAAGCCTCTCTTGAGGATATTTCCAAAGTTTTCCAAAGCCTCTCTTGAGGATACTTTAAAAACCTTCAAAGCCTCTCTTAAGGATATTTTAGCAAAACCTCAAAGTCGCTCTTGAGAATGTTTAATTAAAAACTCTTAAAGCCTCTCTCAAGGATTCTTTTACTAAAAACCTCCAAAGCCTCTCTCGAGGATGATTTTCATCAATAAAAAATTTTCCAAAGCCTCTTTGAGCACCTTTCATCAAAAAACCTTCAAAGCCTTTTTTGAAAACATTTCATCAAAAACTGTTAAAGCCTCTTTTAAGGATATTTCCAAAATTTCCAAAGCCTTCCTTGAAGATATTTCATTAAATAATTTAAAGCCGCTTTCAAGGATATCTTTGAAAGCCCTTCTTAAAGATGCTTTAATTAGCATTGCATACAAGCCTTTTTCAAGGAAGCTCATAGTGCTTTTCATAAAGTCTTTTATCTTTCATGTTCTGAGTCTACCCAAAAAGTGCTAGGCACCAGTAAAGTCCATCTATAAAGAGCTAGGCATGAGTGAAGTCTGTCTGTAAAAAGCTAGGCACCAATCAAGCCTATCGACAAAAAACTAGGGTCTAATCAAGTTTGTCCACAAAGAGCTTGGCACCAATAAAGTTTGTACGCAAAAAGTCAAGCACCAACTGAGTTTGTCCGTAAAAAGCTGGATGCCAATTGATTACATACATAAATAGCTGGATAACGGTTAAGTTAGTCCATAAATAGCTGGGCACCAATCACATTTATCTACAAAGAGTTGGATGCCTATCAAGTTCATCCAGAAAGAGTTAGGGATCGACTATGTCAAAATCCACATTAGTTGGTGCCGATCTTGGGGGTCAAACCTTAGGACAAAATCCTAAAATCCTAGTAGAGAGGTAAACCTTACAAAACATAGAATTTCATTGGAATTACCACAAATATATTGTGATCACCACAACAAAACATTAATTAAATCTTTTTTTATAAACATTTAAGAAACATCATCCCACCTTGGACAAAATAGTGTCTATTTATTCTCACCTTGTTCTTGATACTCTGTAAAAGCTAAAGAAGGGCAGATGTAGACAACCTATTTTGTCCAAGCCATTATTTAAGGCATCAGAAGTCATTATCCTGGGGATCATTAGAGTCATTCAGATGAGGTTAGTTTCCCATTATTTCCAGCTAAGGTAAAGTGTTTGGGAGTCAAAGGTAAAAAAATTCACATTTATGCATGTCTCAATATATAAGTGTAATACCATGTTGTTTTGAAGCTAAATTGTGATATTAGGTTAATTTGTATCGATACAAGGGATTATGTATCAAAACACAAGCTATGGCATCGATATAAGAGCTTACGGTATTGATCTAGGTTGTTTCAAAACTAAAATTGTGACTTTGGACGCATTTGTATCAATACAAACCATGGGGTATCGATAATAGAAAAATTTTATGCTTGGTATCGATACATTATTCTTTGTATCAATACTAAAAGCCAAAAAATGTCTTTGATATAGATACAAAACCTATTGATATCGATACCAAAAACCAAAAATGCCTCTAGTATCGATACCCTGTCTCTTGGTATTGACACCACAAGGAAAAAATTGGATTTAAACTTTTTTTTGCATAAAAAATCATCAAAATCTATTCCAGGCTTTAACATTGGACTTATATTTAGGTTTTAACAAATTTTAAGGTCAAAATTGGTTTAAAAATGGATATTTTAAAGGATTAAATGGATTTTTAGGTGGCATGCTTGGCTTTTCCCTAGTGGCAGACTTCTTCAGCCTCTTTTGACCTTGCTACTGATAGCCAATGGAATTCTAGCTAGTAATGTACAGCACTTGGGGTTGCCATGCAGTACCTAAAGAAAACCTTGTGATGCCCTCATTTTTGGCTCATAAACTGTGGATGAGACTATAATAGTAAAACCTAACTTTGGTCCAGTTGAAAAGAGGACTACATAATGTTACATTAAACCAAAAAATATTCTCCCATTCCTATACCTCTTTAAAATCACCACTAAAAACCTTCAAAAACCCTTAATTCCATTCATCATTCCTTTTAAAACTCTTTTCTAGCAACACCATAACTAAAAAGATCTATTTTTCATCATTTCCTTGCTAATCAACATCAAAAAGAGGGAAAAAGGTGTGTCCAAAATTGCACTCAAAGAAAAAGCTCAAGTTTAAAGTATTTGGTATATTTTGTCCCCTTGCTCTTTTTATTTTCTTGTTTTCAGCATTTGCATTATCCTATTGACCCTTTTCATGTTACCATGACCATTCTAAGATTCCCATGCATTATTGTGGCCTTAGTTGTGATAGTCTTAGGATTTTGATGATCTTTTTTATGCCTTGATGTTGCTTGGGTGGCCAAACATGTCATCTTTCACTTTGCTATCAAAACAACTCTTTATTCATGTATTCTTTGTCATGTTTCATTCACCTTCACAAGTTTAACTCACACTTGAATGTTTATCCTAACATGTCTCGAGTATATTCATGCATTTTCTTGCATTTTGGTAGGCTTCATGACTAATAAATATTATTTTGAAAATCCTAGCACATTTTTCCTCAAACAAAATAAAGTACATTCTTTATAAGTAAACAAAAGCGAATCAAGTTCCCTTCCTCGTAGCCTTCTCTCAGTGTTGACTCTAGAGGATGATGGAGTAACACTGAGAAGATTAAAAGAATTGGAAGGCAGTTTGATTTGGGTAGATGTGGAATTAGGTGACTTTCCTTCACTCATGTCTAATAAGACACTCCACCCAACCTTTAGGTCCTCAAGTGTTAATTTAAAAATTTTCTCCTTTACCTTTCGAATCTTATGCCCTATTTCTCTAACTACTCCTTCCAATTTTTCAACCCTATTTATCAGTCCATCAAGCTAACTTTTCATTGCACAGATTTCATGTTGTACATTCCTTTGATGGATTCCAAGGTGTTGATTTTTGCCTCTAAACGATCATCCATGCCTTAATCCATGAAAATATAGTAAATGGAACAATTTTAGTATATTGTAAAAATTATGAATGCATGAACATATAAAAACGTGAACTTTGCAGATGTAAAGAAAGAGGCATGAATAAATTTACAAGTTTCAATAGGATATGAATGTCATGCAAAAAATTAAGAAAAATCCTTCATAACATAACAAATTAATGTGAGAAATAACTAAAAGTAAAATGTATCATAGTAATACAATATACACTTATTAACATTAGGAAAATCAAATTATAGACTAAAAGGCTAGAGGCATTCCCCTATGTGTACTTAATTCAATATTTTCTAGAACTGAGTATGGCTCTAACTAGGTGAGTACCTTATAGTTTATTACATGAAGTTTGGGTTAGACGTCTAAATAGGTTCTCAAAGTGTTCTTCGAGTCCAGAAATAACTAACAAGGTACCCTAATCCTTAACCCTCATGGGTTTATGTGAAAAAGGGTTCAATTCAAGTGGTAGTATCTTTCATACCTATAATGAGGCTAACAACTTAGGCAAACATAGGAATTTACACCTGTTAGGCTTTTCACTAGCTCAAATAGAGGCTAACACCAGAAGGTAGAGCTACGTTACCCTTTCCCAAAATATTTCATAATTTATGCCTCCTCCATAAGCCTAGAAGAGTCTAATACAAATGCATTGCGCAATATGCATGGAGGAATAACTTATCTTTTATGACTTCTCTCTTTAAAAAATAATAAAACTCCTATACTAAATTTTTGCCAAGATAATGCTACAAAGAAAACAAAAAAGTTAGTGAAAAATATATACCAAAATTTTCATAAAATAAAAGTTTTTGTTTTAAAATAACAAGAATTATAATTAAATACCAATTGAAATCGAATTAATCAAAATTTATTTAACACGTGATTAATTTTAGCCCTGACTCTTTAACTTGTCCCTAGTAAGTCACCAAACTACTACAACATGGCTCGGATATGAATCTTGACCAGCCCAGCTTATTCTTTTATTTCTAATGGCGTTATTTATTATTATCTTTCTTGTTTTTCATGTCTAGGGGCTAAGTTGTCAATATGAATTGGGCACTTGACTTAACCTTAAATAGTCGGTACAAAACAACATTTATTTAGGAGTAGCCACCAACCTATTTTGGCTAGGTAAGATTGGTCACCTATCGGAGTTCATAATTCTAAGGTTATGAAACCCTAAAAAAGCTTTGAGATCTGTAGAATACCAAAGATCATATCAAAGGGTTCAAGAGTTGGTTACAATCACAAGTATGGATTAACCCTCTCGTGATGCCAAAAAATTGGCACCTATTTATCATGTGTTAATATAAATTTGATTTTTAGTTGGTTTGAACATTCAATATTTAATTATAATTCTGATTTTTAAAAATATTCACAAAATACATTTATTATTCCATATGAGAAAATTAGGTTTTTAATGTTTTTGAAAATCAAAATATCTTTTGCATCCTTTTAGAGAACCAAAAGAACACGAAGGTTTTTATCATTCTCTTTTGTACCTCGCTAGAGAGCTAGAGGAATACAAAAGGGTTTAAAAATCAAAATATCTTTTGTACCCTACTAGAGAGCTAGAGGAATATAAAATTTTTTTTTTCAAAAATTGAAAAAAAGATTTGATTTTCTCATTTTTTTAAGAGGATATCTCATTATTAAAATAATCCATAGAAACCCTTTGGAAGATTGAAAGAATGCTAGAAATATTCTTAAAATGTCAAAGATATTTCATTAACCCTAAAATGCAAGGTTTTTTTAAATGATCCTTAAAATTTTTTAACTTAGCAAAATAGCCCTTATAGGAAATAAACATCATAACACATCAAAATCTGCAAGGCAAACACATTAAAAATCACATGAAAAGTTCGACCAAAAACCCTTGACCTTAGAAACTTTTTCTCTATCTTTTTGCAAACAAGTCCATAAACTTTCAAATTTTGCAAAAAGGTCCCAAAGAGGTTAAAAATACATAAAATGCATCCACACATGTTAAAATACATAAATCCTTAAATGAACACTAAGAGGTTCGGCTAAGCATGGATGACCTTGGAATAAAATTTACAACTTTTGCAATTTAGTCTTAATATGATTTAAAATGCAAAATCAAACATCAAATAGATCAAATTCAATTTGGAAAGCATACCAAAAGTCACAAGGAACATTCAGCTAATTACCTTTGATCTTAAAACCAAAATTTTGTAATTTTACAAATAAATCTCTAAACTCTTTAAAATTACAATATTAGCCCAAAATGATAAAAACGGTTGAAACATATCTATATATTTATATTGGAATAAGCATGAAACACTTCTAAAGATGTCTATATGATTCAGCCAAGCTTGAATGACCATAGAAAAATTTTATAATTTTTGCAATTTGGTCCCTTTATTTTTCTATATTTATAAAATAGCCTAAAAATCAAATACATCATAAAATATCAACATCAAATTTAGCTAAGCATGAATTCACCTTTTGCACACACTAAGCACATGCAATAGTTTTTCCTTCAGATCTATGGATGGGGTATAGGTGACTCAATATTTTAGGTGGAGGTGAAGCAGCTTTACCTTTCGAGGTGTTAGCCTTTATCTAGGCTAGTTACAAAGCCTATCGAGTGTAAACTGCTATGCCTACCAGGGTGTTAGCCTCATTACAAGGCATCAAAGATACTCTTACTCGAATTGAACCTTTTCTGACATATACCCACTATGGGTAAAGATAACGTACCTTGGTAGTCCATTCCAGGCTTGGAAAATAATTCGAGAACCGACTTAAAGGTCTAATCTCAGATATTATATTGTAAACTATACTGACCACCCTGTCAAAACCATGCCTAAATTCAGGTGTAACAAAAGTCAAGGATACATAAAGGGATAAAGCTATCTTTTTCTCTTTTTTTATTTTACTTGAATAACTTTGATATCTTATTTGAATAATTTTTTATTTTATTTAGATTTAATATTTCTTATGGATACTGACTTATGTTTTTTTTTCCTTTTTGGTTCTTTTTTTTTTCTCGTATGCATACAGGGACGTAAAATAAAATTTTAACTCAAATCAATTTTCATTTAACTTGATGGTCGAATGAGTGCATCCAATGATTATTTCTATAGACTTTAAGGAAGTTTGTTTCAAGTCAGAATTCAATCAAAAAATAAGGGCTGCATATCGAAGAGTTATTTGTCAAAATAGCAAAAAATCATACATCTAGAGTTTCATTAGAATAATTTAAGAAAGTTGGCATAGATATAGGATCAATGGAGCGATATTTAGTGGACTCAATTTATTAAGAAGTATTGGTAGATCGTACTCCTCCTTAAGGTATAATTTGATGAGCAATTAGTTTAGGCTATTATCAAGTTTTGGGATCCATCATTTCAGTGTTTCTCATTTAATTAGTATGACATGAGCTCTACTTTAACTTTGACCTTTGGAGACAAGGTCCATTTATTGTATGGAATGCAATCTGACTACTTTTCATGAGAAATAGGGTGAAGTACTTGACATATACTTTAAGGTAGGTCACTATTTCATTAAAGAAAAGGGGAATGCTAGTGTTATTTCATGGCAGTTTCTAGGGGAATATATTAGAGTACGCTTTAATATTGAAAAGGCCTTTGATGCATTCATCTTGGCCATATATGGCTTGGTTTTCTTCCTGAGGGTATTAAGGCATGTAGAAGCAGTAGTGGTGCTTGTTAGAAAGAAATATATGCCTAACCATAGCCACTCTAATGAAAATAAACTAAGCACTGAATACATGATGAAAAGGAGGTCAATGTTGATTTTTTTAGAGTGCTTTATTATTTACATTTAGGGTCAAAGTCATTTTTAAGGTAAAGGTATTGAAAAAGTCAAATCCTATTTCTCCTATTTTATCATTCTTTAAGAGTTTATTAGAAAATAGTGGCTCAAATCAGGAACAAGAACCAATGGGTTGACATGCTTAAGAATGTTTCTCTTAATGATATAACTGAAGGAGTACCTTAGTTCTCGTCAAAACCCTTTGTTTATCAATGCAACAAGTTACTTTTCGTGCCTTTACTTGGTATATAAGCACTATGGGGTATGCAACTTTATTGATTTGGAGACAATATGCGTCGCGATAGTTCATTCCTATGACATCAGATATAGCTAGTATAGATCTAATATATCATGGAGAGAATTATAAAAAATCACTTCAGGTAGCTGCTTTGCATTGGATAGGGAGACATGAGTCAGGGTTGCATGTATATACAAATCAGACCGCTCCAGTTTATGATGCTTGGAGAAAACTCCATTGATGTGACTTTATTACTCCTAGCATAAATAGGGCCCTACTTTATGTATATATCCAATTCGAGCTTGTCATGCCTTTTGAGGTTGATTTGATTAAGAAAGAAGCTACCAAAGGATAGAAAAAAATGAATGATGATAATAAGATACTTGAAGAAAAAGCTAACTGTTTAAGAATGAAGATAGAAGTGAAAGGAAAAGAAGTGGAGAGAATAAAAGAAAAGTATAATTTAATAAAGAATGATTGGATTAAGTAGAATAAGAAACCAAAGCTTGTTAAAATATTTAGGGCCTTTAACAAGACTTCTAAAGGAATGATGGAGGAAATACATAAGCTTCATAAGGAGTTGGAAGCTCAAAAAAACCAAAACAAGGAAAGAGAAGTCGGAGGGGCAGTTTTTGATAGAAAGAAAAGACCATGTAGATACTCATCTCCAGCGAAAGAAGTCTATTGAGAAGAATAAGCAACTTTGAACTACTCTAGGACAAGAATGGGAAAAGGAATCTCAACTGCTTAAAGAAAGGGAAGCTTTTATGATCACTATTGCGGAGATAGGACTAGAATTGTAGTAAAGAGGAGACAATATTCATGCTTGATATGAGCTTATTAGGATAGGGATGTTATTGGGATAACAAGCTATGATGGGCCAATGATGAGCGCCAAAAATGGCAAAGTGGGTGTGAAGGCTGACAAATGTACCTCAATTTTCTCAATGAGTAGATTTACTCAATAATCATCCAAGCAAGAAAGATGGTAGAAAAATTAAAGTCCTATAGAGCAACTTAATCCTACAAGAGAACAAAAGCATACTATACTTTAGATTTTAGAAGAGGCTCAAAAACAATATCAAGTTAGGACTTTCTTTGGATATAATTCCCATATGATTAAAGATGTTAATAAGTAGTTCACTATAAAGTTAATGGAAAATTTTCGAGTTCGAAATCTTTTGTTAAAGTAAACGTCCCTACAAGTGCATTCATGCAACCATACATCATATACATACATGCATACTTGTACATATTATTAGTTTTAGCAATTCATAAATAAAAGTTAACTCAAGGAAATTTAGAATTTTTTTAAAGGTTTCAGTATTACAGATTCAGACAGACCAATCAACCAGCACCTATTCATCGATATTACACTCGATACAAAATAAGAGGGCTAAAGGCCACTTGGCAAGGCATGAACGATTAGAAACAAGTCATCAAGAGGTCTAAGAGGCCATGATAAAAAACTGGAAGAATTGCGATTACAAATCACCAAAATGATAGAATTACTTATGACTAAGGAGCCAGCCCCCCAATAGTAAAAATTATCAATAATACTCCTGTTAGTGGATCGAAGGGGTATACGTCAAAAGACAACTTGTTAACATTCAAGATACAAAGTTGGTGGGCCTATAAAATGTGTAACCAGCCAATACCCAAAATATACCTCCACCACTAGCCATCCACATTAATCTTGACACTTTTACACAAAAAATAGATGCAAGAGTTGTACTTGTGCAAAAAGATTTAGTGTGTCCTATATTGATAAGGAAGAAAAACATAAATAGAAAGGCAAGGAGCAAGTTAAAACAAAGGGTAAAAAGGAAAAATTTGAACTCTTTGAAAGAAAACTAAAGGCTATAGTGGGCTGAATTGTACAATAGTATTGATACTTATGATCTTAGCTTGGTACCAGATCTGGTCCTTTTGCCAACATTAAAAATGCCTAAATTTGAGAAGTATGGAGGGGTTACACCTTGCAGGCATATATCAAGATGTTCATTTAAGAAATGGCTGGATATGGTCTGAATGACAAGCTTTTGATTCATTACTTTAAGAAAGCTTAAAAGGATCAGCTCTTATATGGTATAATGATCTAAACTGTACCTAGATCCAATATTGGACCAATTTTGCAAATACATTACTATAACAATATAAACACATGGCTGAATGGGTACTAGGTAGGCTAACTCTGCGAAACATGGAAAAGAAAACTATAGAATCTTTCACGGAATATGCAAAAAGGTGAAGAGATATAACCTCTTTAGTTTAAACTCCGTTAATAGAGAAAGAAACTATAATATTGTTAATGAATACTTCATGTCCTTCCTACAAAGATAAACTGGTAGGGAATGCAATTAAGAACTTCACTGACCTTGTCATATTAGGGAAAATGATCAAGGCAACTGTAAAGGTCAAACAAATCACAACTGGTGAATCCTTCATTGGAAAAAGAGGCAGGACCTGGTAAAAGGAAAAAAGGGAATCCATCTATCAATTTTGTTAGACAACTTTATGTCTAAAGACCTCACCCATATTACCAAAACCAAGGTTAATAGTCTCAAAATACTTATTCTTTTAATGCACCCAGAACTCCTACTCCATCAATCCTAGAGACCACCATCTCAAATCTGCCTCTCAAAATTCAAAACATGTCCAACAGCAATTAGCAATTTAAAAAACTAATTAGCCTAAACCTTATTATGAGCTTATTTTTATTATTATAAAGAAATATTTGACAAACCTCTAAAAGCTCCATTAGTAGCTCTCATTTTTTCCAAACTTTATTAGGTAATTTTCCCAGCTAGTGCAATCTAAATGCCCACTGTGATATCATGATGTGGCTGTTCATTCAATCAAAAATTATCCAGGTTTCAAGAAAAAGGTTTAAAGTCTTCTTGAAGCAGGCATTTTTAAATTCGATAATGCTCTAAGACCTATGTTACAACAAATTCTTTGTCTGATCATTCCAAGCCTATAATTAACACTTTCATCACTAAAGAAGAGCAATTGGTGAACACATATGTCTAAAAAGTCAGAACCCTAATAGACAAAGTTTGGATAATCCTGATTAAAGGTAAAACCCAGGTTAGAATTACAGAAGCATAAAAGCCAATCTAATCTTAGGGTTAACTCTTACAACTTCCATATAACTTTGAGACACACTTTGCAAGAATGTTCAAAATTTTGGGCCATGATCCAAAGGATAATGGATAGTGGCAAATGCATTTTATGAGGAAACTGGTCGAAAGAAGAAAGGTTAATCAAGATGACTAATAAAGGACCATCACAACCATATTATGATGTCAGTCGCCCTTTTATTATTCACTATAATCAGCAAAAAGCTTTTCCCTTCCAAGTTGAAAGTGCTCTTAAACTCATCTTTAGAGTGCCAATGCCATCTCTATGCAAAGACAATAAACAAGTGCGATAAAAGTATGATTGTGAAGTAATAGCCTAAAAATTGCTACAAGATAACTTATCGCTATCGATGTAATTGTTGTTTACCAAGTAACACGAAATGGTTAGCATTATGTCTGTGACACTGATAAAGACAGAGCCAAAGCAAAATCAAGGGATAAACATTCAAAAAACCATAGTTATTGAAGATGTCTTGGTAAAAGTTCAAGAACCAATGAAAGGAAAAAATTTGTCAAATTTCTTAAGTTTATAAAGCATAGTGAGTATAGCATTATGGAGCAATTGAAATAAGAACCCACAAAAATCTCTCTACTAGTTCTACTACTTAGTTGGGTGCCGCATCAAAAATGGTCTATTAAAGCATTTAACTAGCTATATGTTTCTCAGGACATGTCTATAAACAAACTTGATCGCTTGATCAACAATATTGTCACTGGCAATTTCATTTTATTCAGTGACAATGAGATACCATTGGGAGTGATAACTTTTATAAAAGCCCTTCACATAACAACAAATTATAATGGCACCATATTACCTAAGGTCTTTGTTGATAATGGATCAGTGTTTAACATAATAGCATTAATCACCGTATCCTACTTGCCAGTTAATGCCAATTAGATTAAACATAGTGAAATAGTTGTCAAGATATTTGATGAAATAGAAGGGGAAATTAGAAGGACCATTTTACTTACTTTAAATATTGATCTGTGCCCATTCGATGTAAAGTTTAATGTCATGGATATCATCCCGACATACAATTATTTATTAAGGCAAACGTAGATTCATTCTACAAGCACTATACCATTGTTGCTTTATTAAAAGGTTAAATTTGTAATTGATGAAAAAATGGTTAGCATATCCGAGGAAAAAGACATCATGGTCATAACTTTTATTGAAGAATCTTATGTTGAGACAAATGCCAAAGCTAGAGAGTGTTTATTTCGAACCTTTGAGATTGTTAATGCTGCTTTTATGGTAGAAAGCTCTATAATCTTGAAACCCAGGCTTTCAAAGAGCACACTTATAAGCTTGAAGCTTATGATCGAGAGAGAAGCCTAAGCTTAAAGAGGGTATAAAAGATATTTACAAGGGATAAGCTAAACTATCAATGTAGTTGGTAAAAGATACAAACATGGGCTAGGTTTTAAGTCAGAGTGGAGTTAGAAGAAGAAGATAGAGAACAAAAGTCAAGAAAAAAAGTCAACCCAAGTCATAGGTCAAGAATTGGGCTAGAAGATAGCTCTCTACCTTTCCCTAAAGAAATTTTTCCATTCTGGTTTATCCAAAAACCAAAGGAAAAAACATGTTGTAATAATGATCATTGAGGCTTTTGAAAAGTGTCAAGTGGCTACTATGAGAGAAAATAGTGAGAAACTGAATAATGATCATGGAATTTACCCATGTTTTCTTGAATATATTTAAAAGAATTAGACTATTATCAGGAAAACTATAGTGTTTAGGCCATTTCCAGAGTAATTCCAACAATTCACTTTGATATCTAAAAGATTATTTTTGTAATAGAAGATAAAATGTTAAATTATCATTTTTAAAAATGAAAAGTATATATCTTCAATTTCTTTCATATCAATAGTCCTTTTCTCCTTTCTACATACATATAAACAAATATGCCTTATGCTTGTTTGCCCATTTTTTCCTTTCTTTCACTTTTACAAATCTTTCGATTGAAGAAAAGTAGATGATTTTAATCAAGAATTAGAGGTTAATTTTGAATAAGTTGTTTGCTTAGATGAAGTCTATTTCAAAGAGAGTGTTGAAGATCATACTTTGCCTCTTGATTTACTAAAAATGACTGAGCAGAAAGATAAACGAATAATGCCCCACAAAGAGCCTACAGAAATGATTTATTTAGAGGATAATGAGAATGATAGAAAAAACTAGAGTAGGGATTGTTCTTATGCCTACTACCAAAAAAAATTAATAAGTCTACTTCAAGAGTTTTTAGATGTATTTGTATGGTCCTATCAAGATATGCCAAGCCTACATACAAAAGATTACGGTCCATAAATAAACTCTAAAACTAAACTTTAAACCAGTTCAGCAAAAGTTAAGAAGAACGAAATCAAAAATGCTTTTGAAGATTAAAGAAGAAGTAAATAAATAACTTAAAACTGGATTTCTTGAGGTGGCAAAATACCAAAAGTGGGTCGTGAATATTATCCTAGTTCCTAAAAAAGAGAGGAGAGTCAAAATGTGTGTAGTTTACCTTGATTTGAATTAAGCAAGTTTGAAAACAATTTTTTCTTCCCTATATCAATACCTTAGTTAATAACACTACGAAAAAATATTTGTTTTCTTTTATGAATAGATTCTTGAGATATAACGACATCAAAATAATGTTAGAAGATACGGAAAAGACATTTGTTACAATGTGGAGAACCTTTGGTTACAGGATGATGCCATTTGGTTTAAAAAATACGAAGGTAACCTATTAAAAGGCAATGGTTACTCTATTCCATGATATGGTGCATAAAAAAATTGAAGTATACGTAGATGATATGATTGCTAAGTCACCCCAAGAGGAGTGTTATGTTATAGATTTACAAAAATTGTTTAAAAGGCTAAGAAAATACCAATTAAACTTGAATCTGGCGAATGTAATTTTGGCATAAGATCAGGGAAGTTATCAAGCTTTATTGTAAGCGAAAAGGGAATTAAGTTTAGCTTTGATAAGATCAGTCCATTCAAGAATTGTTGCCTTCATGCATGCAAAAATAATTAAGAAGTTTCTTTATAAGGTTGAATTACGTTGCCCTTTTTATTTCTCAGCTTGCAAACAAATATGATCCAATTTTTTGGCTCCTTTGGAACCATGATCTGATGTAATAGGATGAACATAGGCAAATGGCATTTGAAAAGTTAAACATTATTTATCAAATTTGCCTATTCTTGTACACCTAATTTGTAGGTGACCCCTTATATTGTACCTCATAATGTTTGAGAGGTCAATAGGATTATGTTAAGGCAAGATGACAAAACCATGAAAAAAGAAAAGGCTATTTATTACTTTAATAATATGTTTTTGGAATATGAGGTCAATTATTCTGGAATATAAAGCCTTGGTCTGGAATATAGAAAGGCTTCAATAATGCTTGTTATATCATACTACGTAGCTGATCACCAGAATGGATTTGATCGAGTACCTCTTCATTACCATGATGGATAGCTAGGTGGCAGGTCTTGTTATTAGAATATTATATAGTTTTCATAAGTCAGAAAGCCATAAAAGGAAGTGCCATTGTTGAATTTCTAGCAAGTCGGGAGCTTAATGATTACCAGCCTTTAGACTTTGATTTCCCTAATGAGGAATTAAAGAATATCTTAATGGATGAAGAATAGGAACACTCTAAGGGGTCAATATCGAAAATGTATTTTGATAGGGCTTAAAATGCTTTAAGTCACAAAATTAAGGCAATCTTGATATCCCAAAGAAAAGAATACTATCCTTTAACCTCCAAACAGATTTCAATTGCACAAATAGTGTGGCAAAATATAAAGTATGTGTCATAGGACTCTTAGAAGCTTTTCAAAGAAAAGCTCGATCATTGAAAGTTTATGGAGACTCAGCTTTAGTAATTTATAACTATATAGAAAATGGGAAACTCAGGATTCAAGGCTATTGCAATACAAAAATTTGTTTTTAGAATTTATAAAAGAGTTTAAAACTGTGCAATTTATCCATTTGCCGGAGGATGATAATAAAATGGTTGATGCTTTAGCCATCTTCACTTTGATGTTCAAAGTAAATGAGGGGCAAGAAGCGATCCTAATTTAGATGAGCATATATGAGTTTCCTATTCATTGTCATAATGTTGAAGTAGAAGCTGACGGTTGCCTGTGGTATTATGATATCAAAAAATACCTTAAGGATTAAGTATATTAAGATAATGCTTTTGAAAATGATAAAAAAACTTTGAAAGGGCATGCAATGGGCTTTGTTTAGAATGGTGATATTTTTTATAAGAAAAGTTCTGTCTAGACATTTTTAAGATGCCTTGATGTTGTTATATAACAAAAACTCTTAGAAAAAGTACATGAAGAAGTTTACGGAATCCATGTTAATGGATATAAAATAGCAAGCCACTAGGCTATTTTTGGATAACCATTGAGGGTGATTACATTAAGTATGCTAAAAAATGTCATAAATGTCAACTCTATACTGACAAGATCCATGTGTCACCTTTGCCATTATACGCCATAACTATACTGTGACCTTTTTTCTTAGAGGGTATGGATGTTTTTGAACCAATTACCCTTGTAGCTTTAAACCAGCATCATTTTATCTTGGTGGCTATAGGTTACTTCCCAAATGGGTTGAAGCAGCTCTTAAACAAATGTGACAAGGTCAACAATAATAAAATTCCTAAGGACTAACATTATTTGTTGAATCAGGATCCCTAAAAGAATTATAACAGATAATGCCTCTAATTTGAATAATAAATTAACGAAAAAAGTATATACCTAACTGAAAATTTCATATCATAATTCAGTGACATATTGTCCGAAAATGAGTAGACCTGTAAAAGCAAAGAACATTAATAAGATTATAGGGAAAACGATGAAGACTTATAAGGATTGGCATGAAAGCTCTCATTCGCCCTCTTAGCTTACCAAACTTTAGTTTAGACTTTAACTAGGGCAACACCATACTCATTGGTCTATGGTACAGAAGTTGTTCTACCAGCTAAAGTTATGATATTTTCACTTTGGATGCTGACAAAAACCAACTTAGAGAAAGCTGAGTGGGTCAGGGATTGTTTTGAACAATTGAATTTCATTAAAAAAGAGACTGAAGGTGATTCAGGATGGACAAATGTACCAAAAAAGAATCATGAGAGCCCATTACAAGAAAATTTTAGAGGCTATTCCATGAAGGAAAATTAGTGCTAAAAAAATCTTTCCTATTCAAAAGGATCCACAGAGGAAATAGGTGTCTAATTAGGAAGAGCCTTACATGGTACAAAAAGCATTTTTTAGAGAGCATTAATTTTTATAGAAAGGGATAGGGACATTTTACCAAACCCTGTCAATTCTGATAACGTAAAGAAATATTATCCTTAGAAGGCATTATCAAAAAAAAAATCGGATGAAAACCTAAAAAAGGCATCTATTCCAAGACTATAAGAGGGGAAGGCTTTAAGTTAGAAACCTAAAAAATAGCTTGAGTATTTGGTAAAGAATGAAAAAAGCACAATTGACTAAGAAGTTAGGGCTGGAAAAGGCATTATCCTTAAAAGGCATTATCTTTTAAGAAATATTATCCTTAAAAGGCATTATCAAAAAATATAATCGGATGAAAACCTAAAAAAGGCATCTGATCCAAGACTATAAGAGGGGAATGCTTTGAGTTAAAAACCTAAAAAATAGCTCGAGTATTTGCTAAAGAATAAAAAACCACAATTGAATAAGAAATTAGGGCTGGAAAAAGAAGATATAGTGTGGCTTGAAGCATTCTCTAGAAATGGATTTTTGCAAAAGTAAGAAATCCTTGAAACTGATTAAAAGATTCTATTCATCTATGTAATATCCAAATTTCCTTTGTACTTCACCCTAGCTATTATTTTAGTTAAAAAGCCCTTATTATATCTTTTTCCCATTTTGTATCTCTTTTTTGCTAGAATAAAAATATACATCATACCTTCATTAGATTACTTTTTTAACCATGTTAGCATTTATGTTAAATGATGATTAACAATTTAAGGAAATGAAAAATAAAAATGACAATGATTTCTTTGTATTACTTTAGAATAAGGTCAAAACATTTTAGGGATATTGGATAATGCTTCAAATCTTTTGGACACTTTAGGAAATGTTAAGCTGGATAGATGATAATATTTTAGAACAATTGGGATATATGGTTATGGAACATCCCAAAAAGGAAGACAAGGTCAAAGATATGGTTATTCAACCATTGGGATATCATCATTCTTATATGTTTGTTTTGGCTATTAATGGAAAATTTTAGAAATCACATATTTCCCATCATGCTCTTCTTCAGCCCCTTAATTTTCTAACTAAATTTGTTTTTGTTGATATGATGTTGACTTTTATGCTATGATGTTTAATTTTCATATATATGATCATATGTATACTATTTTCCTTGGTATTTTCCTATTAATATGTTGGAATAACATGTTTTTATGTTTACTTTTTATGATTTATTACATGATGATGTTGATTTGTGCGTGATGAAGCCTAGATATATGATTATTGAGTTGGAAAAATTTTGTTTGGTGGGTTATTTAATGTTGTTAGAACCTAATGTATATGTATATGATGGTTCTTTTTTGTTGCAATTTTTAAATATAGAAAGTTCTGGGACTAATTTGTAAGAAAAATGAAAACATAATTTCTGGCCATTTCATAAATGGCAGAAACCCATATATACATTTAGGAATGTATTTTATGCATTCTATCATGTTTTTCTTGGATTTTTGAGGTTTTTTTATAATTTTAAAATGTTTACATGTTTATTTAGAAATATTAAAAATTTTGTTTTGAGGCCAAAGGTAATGGGCCAAACATTTTTTTATAATTTTTGGATGTGGATTTTGTGTTAATTTTGACATATTCGATGTTTAATTTTGTGTTTGAATTATATAGGGACCAAATTTGCAAATTTAGGAAAGTTTAAGAACCATTAAGAAAATCTAGCATTTTAGGTCAAAATGGTAATCTCTAATGAAAAATCATCCACTTAGAGTGCTTTCGTTAATTTTAGCATTCCTCTGATCCTTCAGAGGGTGTAGCGTATTAAAAACTTTTTGTATTCTTTTGATTCTCTAAGAGGGTATGAAATGAAATTTTAAAAAGTGTAGGGGCTTGCTTGTAATTTTTGCATTTTAGGTCACTTTCATATCCAGATTACCCATTTAAGGTATTTTGGACATTTCAAAAACATTTCTAGAATTTTTAGCCATTTTAGGGCTAATATGTAATTTTGAGAAATTTAAAGACCTATTAACAACTTTAGCACTTCAAGTCATATTTTCATCTAACTTACCCATTTAGGGTGAAATTGTCATTCATTCAGTATTGAGTCCTTTAAAGTAACAAAGATACTTTCATGTCAAAGGTACTAGGGGTATTTTAGTAATTTATCTTAAAATTGAGTCCTACGTGATTATTATGATTCTTTCATGTCAAAGGTACACATTAGGGATAAGTTCATTATTTTATACTGTTTTTGAGTCTTTTAGAGTTACCATGATACTTTTATATTGAAAGTATGCCTCAAAGGCATTGTAGTAATTTGGCATTAAAACCAAGTCCTTTAGAGTTACTAAAATACTTTCAAGTCAAAAGTACTTTAGAGGACATTTTGGTCTTATTGATCACATTTGAGCTCTAAGTATCATGTTCTAGAGCTTTTCATTTTAACCGATCTTAGCACATTTTAATAATTAATATTTTTAATAAAATTGGAATTTTAGAAAACTAAGACGATGTCTTTGAGTTAAAAGAATACATGGGATTTCTCCCAAAATATGAGAGAAGTTTTACGAATTATCTTAATAACAAGATATCCTTTCCAAAAAGAAAATCAAGATTTTTTAATTTTTGTAAAATAAAAACTTTTGTATTCCTTTAACTCTCCAGTGAGATATCAAAGATATTTTGATTTTTAAAAATTTTCATATTCCTCTAGCTCTCCATTAGGGTATGAAAGAAAATGATAAAAATTTTTGTATTCTTTTGGTTTTTTGGTAGGGTATGAAAGAGACTTTGATTTTCAAAAATATTAAAAGCTTGATTTTCTCATATGAAATAATAAATTTAGAATACTATTTTAATATAGGGAATTATATTTAAATATCAAATTTTGAAACGAAATAAAGATTAAAATTTAAATTAATTAATGAGGTACAGATTACCGGGCATCATGAGAGGGATTGATCTTTACTTATGATTGTAATCGACTCTCAAAGCTTTTCATACAATCTCTGGTATTATCGCAGATCTCGAAATTTATTTTAGGTTTTGTAACCCTTGAAATACTAATTTTGATAGGTGACCAATCTTACTGGCCAAAATAGATTGGTGATGACTCTAGATGCATAGTCATTTCGTAATGACTATTTAGGGTTAAGTTGAGTTAGTGACTTATCTTCACAAACCAATCTCCAGAGACAAGAAAATATTAATAATGATATGGCCTTTAGGAATAAAAAAATATAAAATAGTGATATATTAATTAATATAGGAACGAGGGCCTTTTAAGTCTGACTTAGTCAGGATTCGAGTCCCAGCCATGTTATGACAACTTGGCAACTCATTAGGGATTGGTTAGAGAGTTAGGCCTAAAATTAATTATGTATTAATTAAATTTTGATTAATTTGGTTTCAATTGATATTTAATTATAATTTCCAATTTTTCGAAAGAAAACATTTCTTTTTATTATTGTAAATATTTTATGATTTTTCATTAATCCATTTTCTTGTTTTTCTTGCCTTTTTGGGGTTTAGGATAAGGGTTTTATTTTTAATACTGTATCACAAAATGGTTTCTAAGCACATGCAATAGTTTTTCCTCCAGATATAGGGGGTATAAGTGACCCAATATTTTAGAAGAAGGTGAAATAACTTAGCCTTATAAGGTGTTAGCCTCTACCTAGGCTAGTGAAAAGCCTATCGGGTGTAAATTCCTATGCCTGCTCAAGGTATTAGCTTCGTTACGAGTATGGAAAATAGTCCCACTAGAATTGAACCCTTTCTGACATAAACCTGTGATGGGTAAGGATAAGGTACCTTGTTAGTCCATTCTAGGCTCAGGGATTAATTCAAAAACTGACTTAGAGATCTGACCTCAAACTTCATATAGCGAACTACATTAACTAACCAATCAAACCCATGCCCAAATTTAGGTGTCACCAAAAGTTAGGGACATATGAAAGGATAAAGCTACCATTTTCTACTTTCTTAATTTATTTGAATAACTTTGATATCTTATTTGAGGAATTTATGATTTTTCATTTATTTAGATAATTCATAATTGTATTGTTTCTTATTTTGAATTTTTATTTGGATTTAACACTTCTTATGGATACTGACTTTTTTTCTTTTTGGTGCTTTTTTATCATATGAATATATGGATGCTTGCAAAATAAAATTTTGACTTAGATCAATTTTCATTTAACTTTATGAATGAACAAGTGCATGCAGTGATTATTTCTAGAAATTTTGATGAAGTTCATTCCAAGTCAGAATTCAATCAGAAAAAGGATGGGGACTAAAGAGTTATGTCTTAAAATTGCTAAAAATTACATATCTAGGCCTCCGTCAGTATAATTTGAGAGAGTTGGCAGAGATATAGGATCAATAAGGAGATACAAAGCAGATCCGATTTATCCAAAAATATGGGCAAATCACACTTTTCCTTAAGATATAGTTTGATTATTAGTTAGTTTAGGCTATGATCAAGTTTTGGGATCCATCATTCTAGTGTTTCTCATTCAATCAGATGAAATGACTTCGACTATGGGAGAGATCTCAGCTTTACTCAGACTTAGACCTTTGTAAAGAAGGCCCATTTACTATAAGGAATGCAATTTGACCATCTTCTATATGCAATAGGGCGAAGTACTTGACATAGACTTTAAGCAGGTCGCTATTTTATTGAATAAAAGGGGAATGCTAGTGTTATTTCATGGCAGTTTCTATGAGAATACATCCAAGTATGTTCTACCACTGAGAAGGCCCTTGATGCATTCACCTTGGCCATATAAGGCTTGGTCTTATTCTCGAGGATATGTAGAAATAATAATGATAGATTTGTTCAGCTAGTTAGAAAGCAATATTCATCCAACCCTAGCCATTCTAGTAGAAATGATCTGAGCATTGAATACATGTCAAAAGAGAGGTCAAGGTAGATTCTTGCAAGACTATTATTATATATTTAGGGCTAAAGTTATTTTCAAGGTAAAAGTGTTAAGAAGGTCAAACCCTATTTCTCTCATTGTATCTTTCTTCATGAGTTTATTAAGAAATAATGGCTTGAATCAGGAACTGAGTATCAATGTGTTGTCTCCTACTGATATAACTTAGAAAGCAATTTGGTTCTTACCAAAACCCTTTGTTTATCGATGTGGCGAGTTACTTTTCGTGCCTTTACTTGGTCTATAGGGCACTATAGGGTATGCACCTTTTTTGGTTTAGAGACAATATGGGTCTTGGTAGTTCATTCCCATGACCTAAGATATAGCTAGTATGGATCTGATATATCTAGGGTAGAATTATAAAAAATCACTTTATGCAATTGCTTTATAATGGAGGGAGAGACATGAGTTGGGGTTGAGCTCATATTGGATCAAACCACTCTAGGTTATGATGGTTGAAGAAAAATCTGTGGATCTAACTTGATTATTCTTGGCATAGATAGGGCCATTCTTCAAGTATAGATATCCAACTAAAGCCTATCGTGCCTTTCGATATTGATTTGATTAAGGAGAAAGCTGCGAATGAGCAAAAAAAAATGATGATGAGAATAGGATATTTCAAGAAAAAGTTACCTATTTGAGAATGAAGATAGAAGCAAAAAATAAAAAAGTAGAGAGATGAAAGAAAAGTATAATTTAATAAAAAATAATTAGATTGAATAGAATAGGAAACTAAAGCTAGCCGAGATATCCAAAGGTTCCAGTGAAACTTCAAAAAGAATGATGAAGGAAAAGCATAAGCTTGGTAAGAAGTTGGAAGTTTGGAAAGTCAAAGCACTGGAAGAAAAAGTCAGAGGGGTGCTTTTGATAGGGAAAAAAATGGGCATGTATATACTCATCTCCATCTAAAGAGGTTCATTAAAAAGTATGAGCGACTTTATACTACTCTGTGATAAGAATAGAAAAGAGTATCTCGATTGATTGAAGAAAGGGAAGCCCTTACGATCCATATTGCAGAGATAAGACTAGAATTGCAATAGGAAGAAGACAATTTTTATGCTTTAGTTCGAGCTTATCTGGATAGGGATACATATAGGGATGACAAGTTATATGGGCAGATGATGAGCACCAAAGATGGCAAGCTAGGTGTGAAGGTCGACAAATGTACCTTGATTATCTCAAGGAGTAGATTTACTCAGCTATTATCAAAGCAAGAAAAATGGTGGAAAAAAATCAAAGCCCTACAGACATTGATTAATCTCATAAGAGAACACAGGCATACTGTATTTCAGTTATTAGAGAAGGCTTAGAAACAATATGATCAAGTTAGAACTTTGTTTGGATGTAATCCCCATATAACAAATGATATGAATATGTAGTTCGTTACAAAGTTAACGAAAAATTTTTAATTTTGGAATCTTTTGTTAAAGTAAGCGTTCTTACAAGTGAATTCATTCATACCATACATCATATACATACATGCATACTCATACATAATTATTAATTTCACCAATTCATAAATAAAAGTTAATCAAGGAAATTTAAAATTTTTTAAAGGCTTCAATGTTGCAAATTCAGAAAGACCAATCAGACCACTAGCCACTCTTCAGTACTATACTCGATACAAAATAAATAGAATGGTTGAAGACCACTTGGCAAGGCTTGAACGATTGGAAGCAAATCATTAGGATGTCCAAGAGGCCATGATGAAAAAAAGGAAGAATTAGAATTACATATCACCAGAATAATGGAATTACTTATAGCTAGGAAGTTAGCCTATCAACAGCTAAAAATTATCATCGATGCTCTTGCCAAGGGATCAAGGGGGTATAAGCTGAAAGACAACGTGTTAACATTTAGGATACATAGTTAGTAGGCCCACAAAATGTACACTCAAAATATACCTATGCCACGAACCATCTATATTAATCTTGACACTTCTACATAAAGAATAGATTCATGTAACTGTAATTGCATAAGAAGAGTCCATAGGTCCTAGTACTAATGAGGAAGAAACATAAATAGTGAAAAAAGAAAATTACAACTTGAAAAAAGTCTAAAGGTTATAGAAAAGGCTGAATTGTATAGTAGTGTTGATGTTGAAGATCTTCGCTTGGTATCAAAGATGGTCTTTCCACCAAAATTCAAAAATGCCTGAATTTGAAAAGTATGAGGGCATTACATCCCTCAGGCACATATTAAGATGTTTAGAATGATAAGCTCTTGATTCACTACTTTTGGGAAAGATTATCAGGATTAGCTCTTAGATGGTATAATGATATGAACTGTACCCAGCCCTAATCTCGGATAGATTTTGCAAATGCATTTCTACAATAGTATGAATACATAGTTAAATGGGTATCAGATAGGCTAATTCTGCATAACATGGAAAAGAAATCTACAGAGTCTTTTAGAAAATATGCATAGAGCTAGATAGATATAGCCTCTCAGGTTTAACCTCTATTGACAGAGAAAGAGACTACAATGTTGTTCATAAATACTCTATGCCCTCCCTACTATGATAAACTAGTAAGGGCACAACCAAGAACTTCATTGACCTTATCCAATCAAGGGAAATGATCAAACCGATTGTAAAGGCTAAAAAAATCAAAACTGGTGAATCTTCCACTAGAAAAAAGACAAGACCTAGTAAAAAAGAAAGAAAAGACTCCATCAGTTAATTTTGCTTGACAACCTAATCCCTAAAGACCTTACCCATATTACCAAAACCAAGGTCAACAATCTCATATTCTTTTAATACATCTCGAACTCTTGCTCTATTAACCCCATGACAATCATCCCAAATTTACCTTTCTAAAATTAAACCAAGCCCAATACCAATCAACAATTCAAAGAACTAATCAACTTAGACTCTATTATGAGCCTCTTCCTTATTCTTGTAAAAAAAATATTTGACAAACTTCTAGAAACTCCATTAGTAGCTCTCATTTTTTCCAAACTATATGAAGGTAGTTTTCCCAGCTAGTACAATCTAAATATTCACTATGAGTATAATGCGTTGGCTAGTCATTTAATTAAAAATTGTTAAGTTTTAAGGAAAAAGGTCTATAGTCTTCCTGAAGTCAGTGCCTTTAAAAATTTAATAATACTTTAGGACTTAATGTTGCAATAAACCCTTTCCCTAATCATCGTGAGCCTAGAATTAATGCTTTAATCGCTAGAAAAGAGCGATTGGTGAAGATGAATGTCAAAGAAGTCAGGACCTTAATGGACAGAGTTTGGATGATCTTGATTAAAGGAAAAATCTTTACTCAAAATTGCAAAAGTATCTAGAGCTAATCTAATCATAAGGTTAACTTTTCTATGTTCTATATGACTTTAAAGCACACTTTGCAAGAATGTTTAGAATTTTCAGCCATGATCCAAACAATGATGGATAGTGGCCAAATTGAATTTTATGAGAAAATTAGTCAGAAGGGAGAAAAGTTAATCAACATGATGAATAAAGGGCCATCACAATCACCCTATAATGTCAGTCGCCCTTTTGTTATTTATTGCATCAACTCTTCTTCCAAAATTAAAAGTGCTCTTAAACTCATCATTAGAGCACTAATTCCCTTTCCATACAAGGATAATAAATAAGTACCATGGAAGTATGATGGTGAAGTAACAACCCAGAGATGCTACATGACAACTTGCCATTATTGATATAATCAGGGTTTGCTAAGTGACATAAAGTGAATGGCATTATGGCTATGACACTGATGAAGATAGTGGCAAAGCAAACTCAGAGGGACAAATATCCAAAAAAGCCATAATTATTAAAGATGTCCTAGTAGAAGCTCAAAAATAGGTAAAGGAAAAAACTAATCTAATTTCTTAAGTTTATAAAGCATAGTGAGTATAGCATTGTGGAGCAATTGAAACAATAACCCATGAAAATCTCTCTGCTAGCTCTATTGCTTAGTTTGAAGCCAAAGTGTTTAACTAGGCATACGTTCCTCGAGACATATCTATAAATAAACTGGATCATCAGGTAAACAATATTGTTGCTAACAATTTCATTTCATTCAATGACGATGAGATACCCCTAGGAAGGACTACTTCCATAAAAGCGCTTCACATAACAATAAATTGCAATGGCACTATAGTGCCCAAGGTCTTTTATTGATAATGGATTTACTCTTAATGTAATGTCATTAATCACCTTATCCAGCTTTACAATCAACACCAAACTAGATTAAACATAGCCAAAGGGTTATCAAGGCATTTGATAAAGCAAAAAAAATAAAATAAACCATTTCAATTAATTTAAAAATCAGTCTATGAGCATTCGAAGTAAAGTTTCATGTCATGGATATAGTCTTAGCATACAATTGTTTATTAGGGTGATCTTGGATTTATTCTACCGATGTTGTACCATCATCACGTTACCAAAAGGTCAAATTTATAATTAATGAACAAGTGGTCAACATATCTGAGGAAGAAGACATCATAGCCATGACTTCTATTGAGGCATCGTATGTTGAGACAAGTGTTGAAATTTAAAAGTGTTCATTTTAAACCTTTTAAATTGTTAATTCTACTTTTATGGTAGAAGGGTCTCTAATCCTGAAACCCAAGCTTTCAAGAGCACTTATATGGCCCTTAAACTTACAGCTGAAAGAGGGGCTCAAGCTAAAAGAAGATTCAAAAGATATTTACAAGAGATGAGCCAATCCATTAATGTAGTTAGTAACAAAGACAAACTTGAGCTGGGTTTTAAGTCGAGTGGAGTTAGAAAAAAAAGATAAAGAATAAAAATCAAAAAAAGAAGTTAACCTAGGTCATAGGTCAGGAGTTAGGCTAGAAGATAGCTCTCTACTCTTTCTTAAAGGAAATTTTTCATAGCGAAGGGGTCGTTAATCCAGAAACTAAAAGAAGAGAAAACAAAGATGTTGTCATAGTGATCACTGAGGTTTTTAAGAAATGTCAAGTGGCCACTGTAGGAGAAAATGGTGAAGAACCGAATGATGATCATGGAATATGCTTGTTCCTCCTAAATATATCTGGAAGAACTGGAATATTACTGATAAAACTATAGTGTTTAAGCCATTTCCAGAGTAATTCCAAGAACTCATTTTAATATCTAAAGATCATTTTTGTAAAAGAACTTGAAGTGTTAAATTATTATTTTCAAAAATGAAATGCATATAACTTTTTGTTTATCTTCAATTTCATTTATATCAATATTCCGTTTTCCTTTTTTACATTCATATACATAAATATGCATTATGTTTGTTTACCCATTCTTTCCTTTCTTTCACCTTTATAGATCTCCTGATCAAAAAAGATGAATGATCTTAATTAAGAGTTAGAGGTTGATTTTGAATAAGTTGTTTGCTTGAATGAAGTCATTTTTGAAAAGAGTGTTAAAGATTATACTTTGCTTCCTAATTTGCTAAAATTGATTGGACAAGAAGATGAACAAATAATGCCCCTCAAGAAGCCCATAGAGGTGATAAATTTAAGGGATACTAAGAATGATAAAAAAATGTCAGGGTAAGTACTGCTCTCGTGCTTCCTACTAAAAAAGAATTGATAAGTCTGCTTTAAGAGTATCGAGATGTATTTGCATAGTCTTATCAAGATATTATAAGCCTAGATATAAGGATTGTGTAAATTACCTCTAAAACTAGATCGCAATCCAGTTTAACAAAATTTAAGAAGAATGAAACTAGAAATGCCTTTGAAGATTAAAAAATGTAGAGAAACAATTTGAAGTTGGATTTCTCGAGTTGACAAAATACCTAAAGTGGGTCATGAATATCATCTAAATCCTGAAAAAGATAAGAGAGTCAAAATATGTGTAGATTACTAGGATTTGAACTGAGCAAGTTTGAAAGATAGTTTTTCTTTTCCCCATGTCAACATCTTGGTTGATAACACCATGAAGAACTATCTATGTGCTTTCATTGATGGATTTTTGGGCATAACCAAATCAAAATAATGCTAGAAGATGTGGAAAAGGCCATATTTGTTACAATGTGGGGAACTTTTGCTATAATGTAATGCAATTTAGATTGAAATTGCTGGGCAACCTATTAGAGGGCAATGGTTACCCTACTCCATCATATGATGCATAAAAAAGTTAAAGTACACATGTATGATATAATTGTTAAGTCACCCCAAGAGGAGTGTCATGTTACAAATTTATGAAAATTGTTTAAAAGGTTGAAAATGTATAAATTATAGCTGAATCAAGTGAAATGTACTTTTGGTGCAAGATCAGGGAAGTTATTAGGCTTCGTTGTAAGCAAAATGGGAGTCAAGGTTGACTATAATAAGATCAAAGCCATTTAAGAATTGCCACTTTTGTGCAGACAAAAGAACTAAAAACTTTCCTTGAAAGGTTGCACTACGTTAGCTATTTTATTTCTAAATTTATTGTAATTATGACCTAATTTTCTGGCTTCTTCAAACACATGATCTATTAGAATAGGATGAACATTGCCAAATGGCATTTGAAAAGGTGAAATATTATTTATAAAATCTATCTATTCTCATATCATGAATTCCTTGGCACCTCTTATATTTTACCTCATGATATTTGAAAGGTCAATAGGATGTATGTTAAGGCAACACAATGAAACCAGGAAGAAAGAAAAGGCTATTTATTACCTTAGTAAAAGGTTTAAAAAAATATAAGGTAAATTTTTCTCAAATAAAAAGGATATGTTATCCCCTAGTCAGGGCTAAAGAAAGGCTCCAACAATACAATCTATATCATACTACATGGCTGATCACTAGAATGGATCTAATCAAGTACCTTTTCGAAGCACCTACGTTATCAGGATAGATAGCTAGATCAAAAGTCTTGTTATCAGAATATAATATAGTTTATCTAAGTCAGAAAGCCATAAAAAAGTACCATTACTGAATTTCTAACAAGTTGAGCACTCGATGATTACAAACTTTTAGAGTTTGATTTCCCTGATGAAGAATTGCTACATATCTTAGTAGAAGGGGAATTACCTAAGGAGTCAATATGGAAGATGTATTTTGATAGGGCTTCTAGGTCATGGAACTAGGGCAATCTTAATATCCTCAAAAAGAGATTACTATATTTTCACTGCCAAACTAAATTTTGATTGCATAAATAATATGGTGAAATACAAGCCATGTGTTATGAAACTCTGAGCAGCCTTAGAAAGAAAAGCTCGATCATTAAAAGTTTATGAAGACTCAGCTTTAGTAATTTATCAACTATGTAGAGAATAGGAAACTCGGATTCAAGGTCGTTGCAATATAAAAAGTTAATTTTACAGCTCTGGAAGACATCAAAAATGTGCAATTTATCCATTTGCCTTGGGATGATAATTAAATGGTAGATGCTTTAGCCACCTTCACTTTGATGTTCAAAGTAAATGAAGGGCAAAAAGTAATCTCAATTTAGATTAGTAGTTACGAGTCTCTTGCTCAGTCTCACAATGTTAAAGTAGAAGTCGATGGCTACATATGGTATTATGATATCAAGAGATACCTCAAGGATCAAGTATATCCAGATAATGCTTCTGAAAATAATAAAATAACTTTAAAGAGGCTTGCAATGGGCTTTGTTATGGATGGTAAGATTTTTTATAAGAAAAGTCATAATCAAACATTGTTAAGATGCTTTAACGCTATTAAAGTACAAAAAATTTTGGAAGAAGTACATGAAAGGGTTTATAGAATCTATGCTAACGGTCACAAAATGGTGAGGTAAATCATGAGACTAGGCTATTTTTGGATGTCCATGGAGGGCGATTGTATAAAATAAGATAAAAAATGTCATAAATGCTAAGTCTATGTTAACAAGTTTTATGTATCACATTCACGATTACACATTATAATTGTCCCATGGCCCTTCTCCATTAGGTATGGATGTTATTAGACCAGTTACCCATGTATCTTTGAACTATCATCACTTTATCTTGGTGGCTATAGATTACTTCACCAAATAGGTCAAACCAACCTTTTATACAAATGTGACAAGGTTAAAGATGATAAAATTCTTGAAGACCAACATCATTTTTTGTTTTGGGATCCTCAAAAGAATTATAACAAATAATGCCTCTAATTGAATAATAAACTAATGATAGAGGTGTGTTGCCAACTCAAAATTTCACATCTTAATTCAGTAACATAACGTTAGAAGATGAATGAAGCTATAGCTACAATTAATAAAAAACTTAAGAAGATCATGTAAAAAATGATGAAGACTTATAAAGATTGGCATGAAATGCTCCTCTTCGCCCTCGTGGTTTACCAAACTTCAGTTTGGACTTCCATTGGGAAAATGCCTTACTCATTGATCTATGAAAGCTATTCTGCCAATTAAAGTTAGGATTCCTTCACTTCGAGTATTGATAGAGACCAAAATAGAGAAAGCTAAATGGGTCCAAGATCATTATGAACAATTGAATTTCATTAAAGAAAAGAGGCTGAAAGTGATCTAGTATGGATGAATGTACTAGAAAAAGAATGATGAGAGTCCCTGACAAGAAAATTTGTTTAAGGCAATTCCATTAAGGAAAATTAGTACCATAGCAAATCATTCCTGTACAAAAAGATCCACGGGGCAAATAGTGTTTAATTAGGATAGGCCTTACGTGGTTCAGAAAGCATTTTCTAGAGAAGGATTAATTTTGGCAAAAATGGACAAGGATATTTTACCAAACCCTGTCAATTTTGACAATGTAAAAAAATATTATTTTAAAAAGCCATTGTCATCAAAAAGAGCAAAAAGAAAAAAATCAGATGAAAACCCAAAAAGGGCATTTGATCTAAAGTGATAAAAAGATAAGCTTGCAAGTTAAAAACCTAAAAAAAAGGGCTCAAGCATTTGTAAAGAATGAATAAAGCACAATAGGCTGAGAAGTAAAGGCTGGAAAATAAAGATACAGTATAGTCAAAAGTATTTTGTAGATATGCTTTTTCACAAAAGTAAACCTCTTATTTAGAAGAAAACTTTGAATAATTGATTAAGAGATTTTGTTTATCTAGGTATCAAATTTCCTTGTACCTCACCCTTGTTATTATTTCTATTGAAAAACCATTATTATATCTTTTTTATATTTTGTATCTGTCTTTTGTTGGAATATAAGAATATATTTCATCTATACCTTCATTATATTATTTTTTAACCATGTTAGCATTTCTGTTAAATGATGATTAACAATTTAAGGAAATGGAAAATAAAAATAACAAAGTGATTACTTTACATTAGTTAGGAATAAGGTCAAAACATTGTAGGGAGCTTGGTTAATATTTCAAATGTTCTGGACACTCTTGGAAAACTTAGGGTGGATAGATGATATTTTCAAATAATTGAGAGACATGGTTAAAAAACATCCCAAAAAGGAAGACAAGGTCAAAGATCCGATTTTTCAATCGTTGGGATTCATCACTCTTATTAGTTTTGTTTTGACTATTGATAAGAAATTTTAGAAACCACATATTTCCCATTATGCTTTCTTCAGCCCCTAGATGGTACTGATGTATTACTTAATTTGATTTTTTGGGGTTTGAACACTCTCTTCAGTTCTCTCCTCATTGAAAGAAAAAAAAGTGTTATAAAATTTTCTAGCATATACCTTTAACCCTAAGAATAAGGGCGAGTGTATTTCATCCACAATAATTTATGAAAATGCCTTCGACTACAAGCTCAGGCGCTAGCTTCCTCTACAAAGAGATATATTCAACATTTTCTAAAAATGCCTTTAACTATAAGCTCAGGCACTAGCTCTCTTCACTACAATGAAAAAGAGATATATTCAACATCTTTTGAAAAGGCTTCTAACTCCAAGTAAAAGTATAAGCTCGTCTTACAAATTATGAAAAAAAAAATCTGTAACATTTAAGAAAATGCCTTCAATTCTATATTTATGTTGAATTCAAGTTATCCATAATAAAACCCATGAATTAGAAGGAAAGCTCATGAAATGACATTATATGCATATTTTAGGCATTTTCATTTGTATTCAATGATTTGCAGGTCAAAAAAGTGAAGCATGATGTGGGAAAAAAAACTATTCAATATGCCAACATCCTTAAAACCAAAAGGTTAGTCTCAAATCCTTTCAAATATTCTGAATATCAAGCATTATTATTTTTGTTGACTATTATTATTTTGCCCTAGTCAACTTATCAAACTATGATTTCGTTTATGTTATATTTGGTTGACTCTTATGGTTTAGCCTTGGTCAACTCAACTGACTTAGTTTTTGTCTTAGTCACTTTTAGTTGACTATTATGGCTTCACCCTAGTCAATCCATCAAACTATAGTTTCACCCTAGTCATCTTTAGTTAACTACTATGGTTTTGCCCTAGTCAATCCATCCAACTTAGGTTATGTCTTAATCACCCTTAGTTGACTATTATGAGTTCACCCAGGTAACCTATCAGACTATGGTTTTGCCTTAGTCATCTTTAATTGACTATTATGGTTTTGCCTTGGTCAACCCATTAGACTATGGTTTCACCTTAGTCATCTATAGTTAATAATTATTGTTTCATCCTAGTTAACCTATTCGACTTAGGTTCTGTCATAGTCACACCTAGTTGACTATTATGGTTTCATCTTAGTCATCTTTAGTTGGCTTTTATGATTTTGCCTTGGTCAACTCATCTGACTTAATTTTTATCTTAGTCACCCTTACTTGAATATTATGGCTTTGCCTTAGTCAACCCATCAGACTATAGTTTTGCCCTGGTCATCTTTAGTTGAATATTATGGTTTCTCGTTAGCCAACCCATCCAACTTAGGTTCTGGCCCAGTCATCCTTAGTTAACTATTATGGTTTAACCATGGTCAATCCATCAAACTAAGATTTTTCCCTGGTCATCTTTTGTTGACTATTATGATTTCACCTTGGTCAACCCATCTGACTTAAGTTCTATCCTAATCACCCTTAGTTGACTATAATTATATTGCCCTAGTCAACTCATTAGACTATGGTTTTCCCCTAGTCATTTTTTGATGACTATTATGGTTTCGCCCTAGACAAGATGACCATTATGATTTCACCCTGGTCAACACCTTTGATTAGGTTCCATTATAGTTACCTTTAGTTGACTATTATAATTTCACCTTAGTTAATGCATTAGACTATGGTTTTGCCCTAGTCATCTTTAGATGACTATTATGGTTTTACCCTAGTCAACCCATCAGACTTAGGTTATGCTATGACTATCCTTAGTTGACTACAATGGTTTTGTTCTGGTCAACCCATTAGACTTATGCTTTGCCTTAGTTAGCTCTTTTAACTTAAGTATCGCCCTAGGCCTAAGGTTTTCTTCTAGTTTTTCTGTTTCAATGTACATGTTTTTGTTTTACTTTTCAAGAGTTTATGACCAAAATGAAATTATGTCTATCTGATTTTTCTCTTCTTTTTGATTCTAAGTAACGGACAAAAAAGGTAGCTATAACACCTAATTTTGTCTTGGCCCTTTTTTTAATAGTCCTAAATCTCCGAGAACAAGAATTTAGTGGCCACCTTGGTAGAGGGTGACTTTCTCTAGAACAGCAGGGCATTTTTAAGACTGATTTAGTCATATTTAAAATGGTTGTGTATTTATGTTACAGAAAAAATGTAGTTTTAAACTCTAATCTCGGGTAAAAAGGATTAATTTCAAATGATAAATTATGTTTTTAAAATGTAGTTTCAAATGCCAATCTCAGGTAAAAAGGATGAATATTCAAATGATAAATTATTTTTTTTAAATGTAGTTTCGAAGGCCAATCTCGGGTAAAAATGATTAATGTTCAAATAATAAATTAGTTTTTTTAGTATTTTCTTGTTAAGCTTTGGAAATTCATTTCTACAGATGATATCATGGTTAAATTTCCCATTTTTAGGAAATTTTTGAAATTTTTTGCAAAATTTGAAAAATCAACTATTGTATATTTTTAGCTGTTCATTTGTAGTTTTTATGCTAAAACTCACTCAAAAAATCTAAAATATTCGAGAAAAAAATCTGTATTTTATACCACGAAGTGTCAAGTTGTAAAATTTATTACTTAAAATTGAATTTTTAGCTGTTCATGTGTAGTTTTTATGCTAAAACTCACTCAAAAAATCTAAAATATTCGAGAAAAATTTGTATTTTATACCACGAAGTGTCAAGTTGTAAAATTTATTACTTAAAATTGCATTTTTCATAATATCGCAAGTGTTATGCTCGTGAAATTTTTCCTGATAAAATTTGTTTCAAATTTCAAGTTTTCATCTTTTTCATTTTTATTAATTAAAATTTTGAATAATGAGTTGAATTCAATAATTTTTTTATTAATTTGAAAGTATTTTTAGAATTTTCTCATTTCCAAAATATGAAGTTTTCTACTCCGTAAAATTTTTTGATGGGATTTTTGTAAGTTTAAAACTTTTAAAATTTATCAAATATTTTTATTAAATACATATTGATTCAGTTTTTTTAAATTTCATTTTATTTTATGAGTTTTGAATTTTTTCAAATAACAATTTTCTTTCGTAAGGATTTTTCTCATATAATTTTATGAGTTTTAGATTTCCAATGAAGATTTTTTTTATTATCATTTCCAAAATTTTGTTTATGACTATTAACTTTAATTTTTTATTTTATTTTATTTTTATATTATTTGAATTTTGGATATTTTAAAACTAGTTTCATAAAAACTAGTCTAATTGGATTGCAATTATTCCTTAACCAATTTAGTTTGGTTTCAACCATGCCGTTGGATGATCTTATCTTGATCATCATTAAAAAGGATGAGTCATAGCTAATAGTACACTTTAATTTAATGCCATCTTATCACCATATTTCCAATATCTATAAAAAATATAATTAAAGTAATTAATAAGAATTAATTATAATTTTAGGCTACTTAAAATAGGGGGAGGATTTTTTGTTTGAAGGGTATTAGCTTTCATTAGGAACAACACTAAAAAAAAAACCAAAAATTCCTTAAGTTCTAAAGCTGTTAACGTAGACCTAGCATCCTAAACTAAAGACTCTATTTCATTTTTCACTTCACCCTTGCTTCCTACTAAAAATGTTCAATCCCTTGCCTGACCTTCCCTCTTGCCCGACTTATTCATCTTTCTTTCACTCATTCTTGAAAGTCAGAATCCTAAGACGAGTAAGTAGACTACACTTTCTATTTCCGCCAGTCAATCCAGGGAAAGATTCTAAGAGTTTACTTTGAACTAGTAGGGCATTATTCCCAGGGCATTCTTATCTTAGTGTCTTTCTAGTTCACATTGAAATAAGTAAGAGAACAATGCATCAAACGAAACCAGAGAAATGTATATTTTCTTTTGAAATCTTTAGGTTTTGATAATTTTATTCACTTTTCTTCCTTTTAATGAACCAAAATCATGTTTTAGCTCATGGATTTTAATCCATGTTGAAAAACTAAGCTTACTGACTACGAACAATTTTCTTTGATTTGTTAATTATGGTTTATTTTTCTTGACAATAGCTTAATTTTTATCATGAAATTTGTTGTTGTTGATACGATGTTGGTTTTTGTGCTATGACGTTTAATTTTTCATATATATATGATCATATGTATACTATTTACCTTGGTATTTTCTTATTAATATGTTGGAATAACATGTTTTTAACTTTGATTTGTGCTTGATAAACCTTGGATATGTGATTATTGAGTTGGAAAAATTTTGTTTGGTGGGTTATTTGATGTTGGCCGAACCTTATGTATATGTATATGATGATTTTTTATGGCTATTTTATAAATATAGAAAGTTTAGGGACTAATTTGAAAAAAATGAAAAAAATAATTTCTAGCCATTCCATGCTTGGTCAAAACCCACATATACATTCAGGAATGTATTATGTGCATTCAATCATGTTGAAATACATTGTTTGGATTTTTGAGATCTTTTTGTAATTTTAGAAAGTTTAAGGATTTATTCGTAAATATTGAAATTCCAAGGCCAAAGGTATTTGGTTGAACCTTTTTTAATAGTTTTTGGATGTAACTTTTGTGTTAATTTTGATAAATTTGATGTTTAATTTTGTGTTTTAATTATGTAGGGACCAATTTGTAAATTTAGTAAAGTTTAAGGACATTAGGAAAATTTAGCATGTTAGGTCAAAATTGTCATCTCTAGCATAAAATCACCCATTTATAGTGTTTTGATTATTTTTAGCATTCCTCTGATCCTCAGGGGGTATAGAGTATTTAAAAACTTTCATATTCTTCCAGTTCTCCAAAAGGGTACAAAATGAAATTTTGGAAAGTTTAAAGGCTTAATTGTAATTTTTACATTTTTGGTCACTTGAATGTCTAAATTACCCATTTAGAGTATCTTGGCCATTTCAAAAACATTTTAAGCAATTTTAGCCATTTTGGGGCTAATATACAATTTTGAGAAATTTAGGGGCCTATTAGCAATTTTTGCATTTTAGATCATATTTATTATCTAAGTTACCAATTTAAGGTAAAATTGTCATTTCATATCATTATTAAGTCATTTAGGGTTATCGAGATACTTTTACGTTAAAGGTATACCTTAACGGTATTTTAGTAATTTACCTTAGAACCAAGTCCTATGTGATTATCGAGATACTTTCATGTCAAAGGTACACATCAGGGATAGGTTCACTATTTTAAACTATTTATGAGTTCAGGGTTACCAGGATACTTTCATGTTAAAGATATCCCTTAAGGGCATTTTGGTAATTTTGTATTAAAACCAAGCTCTTTAGAGTTACTAGGATACTTTTTAAGTTAAAGGTACTTTAGAGGACATTTTGGTCTTATTAATCAAATTTAAGTTCTAAAAATCAAGTTTTAGAGCTTTTAGTCTAAACTGAGTTTTAGTATAGTTTATCTATTAATATTTTCAATAAAATTGGAATTTTATAAAACTAAAGTAATGTTTCCGAGCTAAAATAATACATGGGATTTCTCCTAAAAAAAAGAGAGGAGTTCTACAAATTAATTTAATAATGAGATATCCTTTTCAAGAAGAAAATAGGGATTTTTCAATTTTTGTAAAATAAACCTTTTGTATTCCTTTGGCTTTCTAGTAGGATATAAATGATATTTTGATTTTTAAAACCTTTCATATTCCTCTGGCTCTCTATTGGGGTATGAAAGAGAATGATAAAAAACTTTCCTGTTCTTCTGGTTCTTTAATAGGGTACGAAAGAGGCTTTGATTTTCAAAAATATTAAAAACTTGATTTTTTTCATATGGAATAATAAATTTAGAATATTATTTTAATACATAGGAATTATTTTTAAATATCAAATTTTGAAACCAAATAAAGATTAAATTTAAATTAACACGTAATTAATAAGGTACCAAATACCGGGCATCATGAGAGGGATCAATCTTTAGTTGTGATTGTAACTGACTCTCGAACCTTTTCATACGATCTTTGGCATTATCTTAGATCTCAAAATTTATTTTTGGGTTTTGTAACCTTGAATTACTAATTTCAATAGGTGCCCAATCTTACTGACCAAAATAGATTGGCGGCAACTCCAATAATAGTATTTTGTAATGACTATTTAGGCTAAGTCGAGTGAGTGACTCAGCTTAACAACACACTCCCTAGAGATAAGAAAATATTAATAATGATATGGCTCTTAGGAATAAAAAAAAATAAAATAGTGATATATCAATAAATATAGGAACAAGGGCCTTTTAAGTCCGACTTGGTCTGGATTCGAGTTTTGGCCACGTTGCGACAATCATCAAGGTCTCAAAAAGGTTGAAATATAATGGAAATTAACAAAAACCACAAATTCTCCAAGTGAATTTACCTTCAAAACTTGAAAAACTTGGAAAAAAACTTAAGTAACTTAGTAAATTTTTAGTACTTTTGGCTTCTAGAAGCCATTCTTTATTCGTGAAAGCTTTCCCCTTTTTTTTATATTAAGGAAGGATGGCCAAGGCTTGAAAAAATTGCCTTGATAAAAACCTTCTTGAATTTTTTACCTTTTTTCTTTTTTTTTTCTTATTATTACTTTTATATTTTTTACTTTAATAAGATTTTAATTAATTATTGTTGTCATTTTACTTGTGTCATCATGCAAGATATCATCATCTAGAGACACGAGAGAGAAAAAAATTAATTTGGATAAAAATAAATTATAGGGACTAAATTGTAACAAATTAAAAATTATATATTCAAGGAATAAAATTTCACATAAAAAATTTAATTAAAAATTTAATCAATATAAGCTTTTTGGACTTGTTAGAAAACAAAAATGGGCTAATTGCGCTTATTGAAAAGTTAATAGGCTTATCGGCCCTATTAGAAAAATTAATAGGTTTTAAGACCCATGAAATGAAAAAAAAATTGGCCCATTAAAAATAAAATTAATAACATTTTCATATAAAAATTCAAAAAGGAATTTTTGAGAAATTTTATGTGTAAGAAAAGGGCAATTAAAAATTCTAAATTCAAAAAAAATTTATGCGAAAACCTTTATTCAAGAAAATTGTTATTTGAAAAAAAATGCAAAAATTAAAAAAAATTAAATTTTTAAAAATTGATTTAATATATATTTAATGAAAATATTTGAAAATTTTTAAAATTTATAAACATAGAAAATCCAACCAAAAAAAATTTAAGAATAAAAAATACTATATCCTGAAAATAGAAAAATTTCAAAAATATGTTCAAATTTTATAAAAATGAAATAAATTCAACACATTAATCAAAATATTAATAATTCAAGATGAAAACTTAAAACTCAAAACAAATTGTACTTGAAAATTCTTCATGAGTATGATACATGCGGTGTTGTAAAAATTTTGAATTTAAGTTGCAAAAATTGACAACTTAATTCTTTCATGAATTTTTCCTTGAATATTTCTAATTATTTGGAGTGAGTATCGACATAAATACTGCACAAGTATCAGCAGAAATATATGACGATCGACTTTTCAAATTTTATGGAAAAGTCTTAAAAATTTACTAAAAATGGAAATTTTGATTGTGATATTGTCTACAAAAATGAATTGCAAAATTTCACAAGTATAAAGTTAAAAGTTAATTTTAATAATCATCTTTTTATCTGAGATCGACCTTCAAAATGGCATTTTTTTTGTCAAGTATAACTACGGCCAATTAAGCAAGACTAAAAGTGTTATGAAATTTTAGCCCACCTGAAGGAAGCCTACCTTCATCAGGCGGTCGCTAAGTTCTTGGCCTTGAATATTTTTTAACTGTCAAGGAAAGGGCCTGCACAAAATAAGGTGTCAACAATCTCCAAGCATGTCATAACATATTCATCAAAATGCTTGTTTGTTGGTTGTAAAAATTTGGTTTCCAAAAACCTCAAGTTAAGTTTATGCTACCTCCAATAGATAGAGACTAATATGGATTTAATGTTTTCACTGAATTGGTCCTCTAATTAAGGGATAAATCAAGTTTTTCAGGTTTAGATTCATGGTTAAATAAGCTCAAAAATGTTAATTTTCAAAAGAAAAATAACCCAATTATTTGTTAAAAATGTTAGGCCTTCATTTTAAGTTTAACAACCTTGTATGTGGCATGGTCAAGGGTCGTTTCATCATCTTAAACTACTCCGAGATTGTGGAATGAACTCGCAACACCAAGGTCACCTTCTCTCTGTATCATAGATGTTCGGATGTCTACAGGTCGAGTTTAACCCTAAAAATCTTGAAAAATCAAACAACACCTTATTTTTGCTTGAACAGCACTATAGTCATGACTTAAAAAAATATTTTTAAAGCTTAAACGATTTTTATAGAATCTTCATATATTTTTCTCTTAGATGGCATCGAATTAAATTATGAAAGTGTCTCATTTGCCCTTAGATCATTCCAAATATCATTCCAAATGAGAGAGTTATGATTTTTTGAACTGATGCTATCTAAAACTCTTACAATCAGTGATTTGCATTCTATTTGAGTCATTTCAGCCAATTAGATGATTTTTCCAAAATTTTAAAAATTTTTCTTGAAAACTATATGAAATTCCCTTTCTAAAGAGGTATTGTTTGTGATTTAATGATTTTGAATATGTTTGGAGTGATTTTTCAAAGTCCATCACACCATTTCCCCTACACATGTTGTCACTGCTAAAACAACTTCAATCTGAAAATTAATTCCACCCAAAAAGTGATTTTTTGAGATTTACAAAATATTTTTATATTAACTCTTATTAAGTTACATTTCCAACAGTACCTTTTTATCCTTCAAAGCCTTTGGATATGCTCAGAATAAATTCGAGCAGGGGAAAAGTGTGATGTTGTCCCAATTTTGGACACTAATCAAAGTTCAATGATATTTTTGAAATCACCTTTCAAGGCATTCAAATGCCTCTGAGTGAGTCTAACCAATCACGCGGAGTCTAGGGATATGTGTTAACCTCTTATTAACCTAAGATCAAGGCCTAAAAAATTTTCATCAAAAAGACTCCATTTTCCAAAATTCACAAAAGTTTTCACTTTTAAGGATATTCTAACCCCACCTTTTAAATTTCAATAAAAAAAATCAAGCTTTCTCTCTTTTGGACACTCTAATATACAACATTTTTCAAAGGGGACACTATAAACCCCACCTTTTAAATTTCAATAAAAAATCAAATAATTTTAGGGGATACTACAACCTTATCTTTTAAAGGGATATTACAACCCTATTTTCTGAAGGGATACTACAATCCTACCTTTTTTTTGAAATTTCTATCTTTGGGGGTACTTCAAGCCTCATTTTTTGAAGGGATACTACAACCCTGTATTTTTCAAAATTTTTATCTTTAGGGGAAAGGGAACTCCAACCCTTATTTTCCAAGGGGATATTATAACCTCATATTTTTCAAAACTTTTATCTTTGGGGGGAACTCCAACCTTTATTTTTTTAAAGATACTACAACCCACCTTTTAAACTTCTTTCAAGACCTAAATTTTTCTCTCTCCTAAACATCCCAGACCTTTTAATTCAAATTTTTTTTCACACTTCAAACAACCACTAGGTTTAAACATGTCATAAGATTTTCACTCTAGTTATTCTTTAATATTTGAAGACAATTACGAGATACATGCTGGCTGTCTCTTCCCTCTCCCTTTTCCTTACCTTGTATGTTTATTTTTATGCAATATTTATTTATTTTTTGTTTTACTAACATGCTTCTTTTTATGGTGTCTATTTTGTATTCATGTTTTTCAAAATATTTTTAAACAATTACAAGGTGATGTTTCATGTCAATATCTTTCCAGTGCCTAACATGGAATATTTGATTTCAAAGATTAAATTCACAGATTATTTTAGTCTAAAATCTCAGTGTTTTCCACCTTCATGGGGCACCTATGAGATTTAAACTCTCTTCAAAACACAAGTTTATGGTTTTATACAAAATTCATGCATTATAAGGATTATATCAAAGTAATGACAAGTTAAAACTTAAAGAATGAAACTAAGTAAGACATAGCTTGATGGTACTGATTTTAGGCTTCGTAGAAGTGCTAATCCTTCCACACACATAACCAACTCTCAAACCCAACTAATGAATCCCTAGACCGTGTAAACCCTAAAATTAATATTTTGAGTTCGTAACTAGGAACATCATCTCTGCTAGGCATTCGATCATGCCTAGCTCAAAATGATTATGGTGACTCTAAGTTTTTAGCCACTTCATGGTGGCCATTTGAGACCAGTTGGACGAGCGATTCTTTTGACGGTCTTTCCTTTCATATCATCACCAAATTACACTTAGTTTAAACCCCGATCAAAGGATAATTCAAAGACCAATTCCCATTTTATGTCACACGTGTCATGATTCAAGCAGGCATAGTGCCAAGCGAGTGCACATTATGACATTTGGTATCTTAAACTCAGGAGAAAGGATTAGATCCGATACCAAGCTCAATTCATTTATATCCATACTTGAATTCCTTAACTCCTTCTATTGTTTTGAGCCTCATTTCAAGGAGTTGGTATTTTCTCTTATTGCTCTCAAGTTTGACTCTTTTTGGGCCTTAAACTTGAGACTTTCTTACTCTAAGAGCCTATTGAGGTCCATAATCATCGGATTGTCCAAAGTAAGGTTTGGACTTACACTAGTTGCCTTTGGTAAGCTTTAAGGTTAGCATAAATATGTATTATGTGACTGGCTCCTCTAGGTTAAGTACCTTGAAGTGGTTGCCTTTCTACCTCGAATGAGCCAGTAGTAGTATTAGAGTGATTCCCTTAATTTCTTGAATTTACATTTTCGAACTCTTTCCTTCTAGTGACCATTATTTGCATTAACTTAAGGATTTGTGCTTGCATCTCGTCTTATCGTATAATTAATATTTCCTACGTTTCACTACGAGTTACCTTTATCCTTTCTATCTATGTTGACTATTCAGCTTCCATGGTCAATGACATTTAACATGAAAGTATCCCAATGACCCTGACGACTCGATTCTAGGTAAAATAACTAAAATACCTCTGAGGAATACCTTCGATGTAAAAACATCTTAGTAACCCTAAAGGACTTGGTAATGACATGAAATAACAAAACTATCCCTAAAGCTTGCCTTTGACATGAAGGTATCTCGATATCCCTAAAAGACTTAATTTAAGTAAAATTACCAAAATGCCCTCTAAAATATACCTTCAACATGAAGTACCCTAGTATCCCTAAAAGATTTGATAATGATATGAAATGACTAACATATCTTTAAAATGTACCTTCAACATGAAAATGTCTTGGTAACCCTAAAAGACTTTGTTATAAAGTAAAATTACTAAAATGACCCTAAGGTATACCTTCGACAAGAAAGTATCTTGGTAAACCTAAAGGACTTTATAATGATATTAATGATAGCCATACTTGAAATGGCCAACCTAGATGGAAAATATGACTTAAAACACAAAAAATGCTAATAGATCCATAACCCAAATGGCTTAAAATGTTAAAAATATTCCTAAAGTCTTTTAAATACCCTAATTGGGTAAGTGAATGCTGAAATGTATTAAATAGTCTTAAAGGTAAGGCTTTTAAAAGATAGACTTTAAACTTTTCTAACTTTTCAATTTGGTTCCTAAATGATTTAAAATGCATAATATGAAAAGAGAGACTACAGGCTCATGCATATCAATATAGGCATAGAAATTTAATCAGAATTGAACAAAGAAACACTCAGATTTTCTTAGGTTATAGGAAAAGATATACATGTGATCTTATTGCAATGTAAAACATAGATTTGATAGAAATCGTACCTACTTAGAGGTTTATAACTCTAAGCATGTCAATCCTTGCACGAATGCACGTGGGTTGATTATTATGATCTTTTCTTGAGGCTAGAATTAGTCCAAGTGTTTTGCCTCTAAAAGTGATCCATATGATGCCTACTAAAGCCTTAATAAGGTATGGTGATTCTTTGATGTTATCCAGAAGGTTTCACAAGCCCCAACCAAAATATATATACCCATCAAGTTTAGATCTTAAGTGATATAGGAATAACTACCTTGCTATAGCACTAAAGAGAAAAGGAAAACAACTCTATAAGTAAGTAGCTATTTTGCATAGGTCATAGTAAATGAATAAAATAAATCCTAATTTGTTATTCCAATTAATTCCTTGCGGATAGAAAACTAATTTTCTAATCAGAAACAATTTTAGATCACTTAAAAACCACGTTTGCACTTAGACACCCTTCGAGAACATAGGATTGCACCAACCTGCTATGGAAGTAGGGAGGTTGGTGCCTACAATTTTTTGGATGCTACTATGAGCTAAAAAGTCTTAATTATGTCTTTAAATACACCTTGAACTAAGTTAAGGTTGACAATAGGTTAATTAAGCCCATTACTAACATACCAGAAGGTGGCACCATTTTAGAATTTTTCTTAGAGCCTAATTAAAACAATTTTAATTAGCTTATCCAAGATTAAAACTTAACTTGATAGCACACAAAGGATGGCTACTCCATGTGCCTGGCCTATTAGTAAGTGTAACTTGAAGTAGTTCACAACTAAACTCTCTAGACTTGATAATTAGGCCCTTTAGCCTAACCCCTTAAAATTACATTCTAGATAATTTAATTCATAATTAAATTTTTTAACCCAAGTAAAATAATTTTACTTCATGTAAATATTATTAAATAACTATTGAATAATTTATTTAATTTTCCAAGTACAATTATTTGGCTTTATTTAAAAATATTTCTAAAACCATGTCTATAAATGAGCATTATCTTGATAAGACCTTATTGTTATTGCCATATTGAGACATGTATAATTAGATTTCATAATCAAATTTATGTCTTAAATTATTATTCTTAATTTAACTTATTCAATTAAGTTCTCCTTTTTTACCATTTAGTTAATCCAATAGATCATCTCATTGTATATGACCAATTAGGCTTCCATTGTAACAGTAATAAACATAATTACACAATTAAGTGTATTTATGTTTATAGACCAAGATTGGCCTCTAGTGAGGTAGCATGGTCACCCAGTATGCAGAAGATGTTGGTGTATGCCCTTGAACCAATCAAATAGCAACACAGGATACACAGTTAATTAACTATATACATGTTACTATATTATAGTGACAAAGGTTTTCCTTCATGTTAGTGGCATGGTTAACTATCATGCAAATACTAATTGGATGAAGCATTTGAAACACAATGGCCTTGAAAAGATAGCAAGCAATTATGACTATGAGATCTTTTTCCATCAAAGCTATTTTTCTTAAAATGATCCTAGCCATTGTATTGTCAAGACAAGGCATTAACAGCGCACAAAGACTAGTATATGCTATGCCTACATGCATTGGATGCATGCAACTCTTTGATCTCATAGAATTTAAAATATATAGGGTACTTAAGGATAGCATATAGGTGCCTGTTTTGTGGAAACAAGTTGACTAAACATGGCCCATGTAAGAACTACATTTGGTATTGTCATTTAAGTGTCTATGGAATATTTCTCATGTCCCTATCATGTAACTAGTCCTTAGACTTATGATATTAAGTCATTTTATATATGGAGTATCATACATAAAGATTATCGTGAATGGGTCCACAGTAGATGGATACCAAATAAGGGTAGTTTTGGGTATGATATGAAATGTACTACAAATGAATGAGTGATCTAGAGAGGATTCACCACCTCTGAGTGACATTGGAGATATATTTTGAATGATCTGACTATGGTCAATTGGATTAAAGTCTTTGGCTAGAGCATAGTGAATTATGAGGAATCGTTCCTCTTAAATTCATGATCGTTAACCTTGAGTTGCAAGATCGAACATAGATTGAATTATGAGTAGACATTGTACCATGCTTATGCTTATTCTGGGATAAATGGTGAATAGACTGTATTAAATTGATAGGTTAGTTACTGAATGGGTTTGATGAGTTCATATCAACTTTTCAACATTTGGGTGCTCATGATAGGTTGTTAGATCCTGCTCTTGATCTATGAACATAATTAATAAGATTAACTATGTCCATTGCCAACATGTTGGGAACTTGATGGGTCATGTATAGTAGGATGTATTGTCTTATTAAAATCGAGATTTAATTTTGACTTAATTGAATAAAAGATGATTAAATAGAGGATTAAATTAAAAAGTTTAATTAAGAATTAAATTAAGACAAAAAATTTATATTTTGTGAAATCTAAAATTTTGTTCTCTTTTTAAGACATAGCATTTAAGATTATCTTTGTTGGCACCGCACATCAACTTTATCATGAAAAGGAACATGTACAACTTAAAAAATTTATGTGAGTACTCTTGACTGAGACTTCTTGTTTGTAATTTTGAAAGGGGACCATTGGATAAATCACTTATTTAACTGATAGTGATTGGCCACTACAAAATTACCAATGCTTGGAGTCACCACCAGTCACTTTGGGCTAGGCATGATTGGGTACCTATTGAAATGATATTTTGAGTTACAAAACTCAAAACATCGATTCCTTAGTCTGTGTAACTCGAAGATTTCATAGCAGATAAGATTGTCTTTGTTGGTACCGCACCTTGGCTTTATCGTGAAAAAGAACGCGTGTAACTTAAAAAAATTTATGCGAGTACTCTTGACCAAGACTTCTTTTTTGTAATTCAGAAAGGGGACCATCAGATAAATCACTCGTCTAATAGATCTCGATTGGCCAATATAAAATGACCAACTCTTAGAGTCACCATCAGCCACTTTGGGCTAGGCATGATTGGATACCTATTAAAATGATATTTGGAGTTACAAAACTGAAAACGTCGATTCCCTTGTTTGCATAATTCAAAGATTCGAAGGTTGGGTTGGGGAGTTGGTTATGCTTAATGAGGTATGAACTTCTCCATGATGCCTGAAATTGGTATCTTTCTTACCATGTCTTATTTTGGTTTCAGTCCTCTTGGTTTTGACTTGTCATTATTTAAATATAGTCCTCTTCTTATGCATGAATTTAAATAAAATAAACCCAAGTTTGAGATAAAAAAATTATCATGTACGTACCCTAAAAAGGTAGGGAACATAAGGATTTTTGATTAAAATGTTCCTCGAATTTAGCTTTTAAAAATCATATATTTCGCATCAAGCATTGGAGAGATACCAACATGGAACATTGCTTTATAACTTTTGAAAAAAAACAACTTTGAAAACATGAATGCAAATTAAAGACCATGAACGAAATGTATTAGTAAGATAAAAATAAATAATATTGCATAAAATAAATCACATAAAAGGGGGAACAAGGGAGGGACAATTGGAATGTATCTTCTAATTGTCATCGATTATCTAGAAATAACCTAGTTAACAATTTTGGAGATAAGGTTAGATCCTTTGATTAATGGAAGCATGAAAACTAGTTTAAAAGCTTGATGAGTTTGGAGAAATTTGAGAAAAAGAAAATTTAATTTTGATTACTATTCTTAAAAGTAGGGTTGGAGTATCCTTAAAGATAAAAATTTCAGTAATTTTGGAAAAACAAAATAGAAGGATTAATCTTGACAAAATTTTGGTAATTTCTTAACAAAAAGGCATTTTTGACATAATTTTGACAAAATAGGTGGTTTTGGATAAAAAGGTAGTGGTTGACAAAAATTGATAAAAAATGTTTGTGCCTTAATCCAAGCCTAGGGAAAGATTGATTCATGTTTTACTTGAAGAGTTGATTGGGATCACTTAAAGACATTTAATGTCTCGCAGTAGGAATTCAGATAAATCAATTAATTTCAACTAATATTGCAAATAGGGCATAGTGTGGCACTATTCCCTTTTTCAATTTTATTTCGAGCAAATTTAAAGGTTTCAAGGGTTGAATAAGGTACAATTGGAAAGATGACCCAATAAGATTTAAGGTAAAAATATTCCAAAAATCCTAAAAAATTGCATTCCTAGTGGAAGTAATTTTTAACTTTGGGTTAAGTGCAACACTGACAGCACATGCAGGGAAAAGGGTGTGGCAAATTTTAAAAAATCATTTTTGAATCATACAGAATTGTTAAATCACAAATAATACCTTTTCAAAAAGGAAATTTCGTGAAATTTTTATGAATAATATTTTAAAAATTAAAAAGAATTCGTATGATGGGCCAAAATGGCCTAAACAAAATGTAAATCGCTGATTCTAGGGGTTCTAGACAACATTAGTTTGAAAAATCATATCTCCCTCATCCTAGATGATTTAAAGGCAAGTTTGATACTTTTGGAATATAATTTGATTCTTTTTTAGGGAAAAATATCAAAAAATTCATAAAAAATATTTTAGAGTTGAGAAATGATTTTTCAAATCATGGCTATAGTGCTATTAGGGCAAAAATAAGGGATTTTTGGTTCATGAGGTTTCTTTGGCACCTAATCCATTCTAAAAAATAGAACATTTGGCCTTGATTTAATTCCAAAAACGGAAGACTTGATTTTCCCCAAGATTGGAAGACTAATGGATAGAAAACCTTAAGCCCATGTTAATCCTCATTTATTGAAGTTAACATAGACTTGCGGTTTTTTAAAAAGGGTTATTGATAATCATCAAACAAGCATCTCGACAAGTATATTATGAACTAAATATGACATTCATGAGAATGAACATAGATAGCATGCTTAAACAAATGAAGATAATATCTTGGAATGTAAATGATGACAAAAATGAAAAATAATGACGAATAGGATGCATGAAAGAGGTAGGTTCATGAATAACCTTAAGAGTCATGCCATGAGGGATGATATGAACATGTTTAAACAAGAAAAAGTTTGCTGGAGTTTTTAAAACAACATTAAAACATGTTTTTCAAATAAACCAAGCACATAAACATGGTGAAGCATAGCAAAAGAGGTCAATACAGCATCAAAAAAGCTTTAGGTTTACCACAAATAAGCCACAAGAAGCATGAAAATCCTAGGAATATGATCATGATTACATGGACATAACTATTTAAAATAATGAAAATGATGATAAAAGAAGAAAATAAGATGAGAAGAAGATAGAAGTTATACTAAGTAGCTTCAAACCTTGCTTTAGCCCTTGAGTAGAAAACTTGTCAACTTTGAGCTCACCTTTTACCCTCTCTTTACTATTGATTAGCAAGTAAAAAAGGTGGCTAAAATGAGCTTAAGGGATGTGATAATAATGGAGTGGAGGTTTTAGACGATAAGAGGATGAAATAGAGGGTTTTAGAGGGGTTTTTAGTGGTGGCTTTGAAGAGCTAAGGGAATAAAAGGTTTTTTTAAGTGAATGGTGGTTGAGGAGATTTTTTTGGAGTGTTTGAACTTTTCTGATTGTGTTTACTAAGCCAAAGTTGAATTCTTTTATGGTCCAAGGTTAAACCAATGCATTTTGAATCTAAAGTAAGGGCATTTTTAGCTTTTAGCCATGTTCTATATGACAACTCTGAGTACTATGCTCAACTGGCTATTTTCCCATCAGCTGCAACAAGAAAAGTAGTAGAGCAGAAAGGGTGAAGGTATCTGCAAAATTAAGAATAGCTAAGCATGCCTCAAACAAACCATGTTTTTCAATGGTGCAAGGGTAAAAAACATCACGATCTCAGCAAAAATGACTTATGTTATCGATACTAAGCATAATGTTTCAATACCTAAACTAATTTTTTGCTTTTAGTATCAATACAAGGCTTACTGTATCACTATCAGAACCCATTTTTGCTTTTTGTATCGATAATTTTAAAGCTTGTAGCGATACTTGGACTTCTAGTGTCGATGTCAAGAACATTGTATCGATACCAAGCCTAGAAATTTTTTAGGTATCTATACATCTTGGGCTGTATTGATACAAACCATCCTAAAATCAAGATTTTAGCTTCAAAGTAGCATGGTATTACTACCTAAGCTTTATGTATCGATACCATTACCAAAGGTATCAATGCTTAACCTTTTGTATCGATACCAAGGGTAGGGTTTTGAGGGCTTGGTCATTATGTATCAATGCCTACATGCACCCATGTGACGTTATGTAACTTTACTTGTTCAAACACTTTACCTTAGCCAATAATTATAGGAAGCTGACTGTGCTCATTCAAATAACTTCATTGATGCCTAAGATAATGACCTTTGATGTTTTAGATGATGATATGAACAAAATAAGGTGTCTACAAATGCCCCTCTTTGGTCATTGCTAAGTATCAAGATAGGGCAAATATATATAGACACTATTTTTTTGGGGTAGGCTTGGTGCTGCCATATATTCCTATGATAAAAGGATTAAAATTAATACGATGCCGAGCTTGGTAGCAATTTCGATTCTTACCAAAAAGATAGAGTTTGAATTTTTGGATGAAAAACTTAGAATAAGATCCTAGGCTAGACTTATCTTTAGGTTCAACTTTAAAATGATGAAATGTCAATGTGCCATATCACAATTGACAATATTGGACTTTGAAAGGATATCTTGGCAAAGTTTTTGGATAAAATACCTAGACTATGATCCTAGGCTCTGCCTATGCCTAGGTTTGACATAAAAATGATGAAATGCTAATGCGCTAAATCACAGCCAACAACATTAGACTTTGAAAAAATTTTTGGACAGAGGTGCAGGCATCCCATTTTATCTAGGCCAACATTCAAGGTATTATAAGTATCGTCCAAGGCACCACCATTTAGTTTGGAGAGTCAAAGGTAAGAAAAATCCATATTTTTGTATGTATGTCCTGATACATAGGTGTAAGATATTGATACAAGGCTCCATGTCACTCAAATGCCAAAATTTGCCATTTATATCGATACCAACAAGCTTAGTATCGATACTTGAGGGATGGTATCGACACCAAAGGCCTTAGTATCGATATAGGATTGTTTTGAAAAAAAAAAGTGATTTTGTGTCGAGTTGTATCAACACCAAAAGCCAAAATTGTAATAAGTATCAATAAAGAACCCATGGTAATGATTTTTAGAGGCCTATGAAGTCAATGCAGAGCCCTTTGTATCAGTACAACAAGGCAAAATCAACCTATTTTGCACTGTATTCATGCTTTTTCATCGTAACATAAAAAACATCAATTTTTGCTATTGACATTGGCCTCTAAAACCACCTAAACTTAGATAGAGCTTTATAAAAATCATGTGGATTTCATTTTTGGGCTTTAAACATTGATTAACATATTCTGGAAAGGTCTATTACAGTTGGCATGAGGGGATTTAATGAGAAAATCTGATTTAATGAAGGACAAAGTTGTGATTACTCATTTAATAAGCTAATGCATGGTTTTCTTTACCTATAAGAATCAAGATTAACTAATCAAATGCTAAAAGGTTTTGCATTAGTATAATAAGTCATCATATTGTACATTTTAAAAGTCCTATATGACCTTTTTTGCTAGATCATTTTAATAGCTAAAATCTACCACAATATAATCCAATTTCATACCCAAATGAAAAGGGGAATTTTACCTTAGCCACCAAAAAAACCCTCAAACTCTCCCAAAAACTCCATTATTGTATCTTCTTTCCACCTTCCTAAGAACTATTCCAAAACCTCTCATTTCCGTCATCTCTACCCTAAAAACTATCCTTTATAGCCACCATAACCAAAGGCTCTTTTTTTCCATTCCTTTCTTGCTTATCCATAGTAAAGAAAAAGGAAGAAAGTGAACTAGAAGTTGCAAGATTGCTATTTAAGGATATAGCTAAGAGTTTGAGCTTCCACAAGGGCATATTTTCTACTTTTTCTTCTTCTCATTTTTGTGTTGCTTCATCATCATCTTAGTGAACCTCTATGTTTCCATGACCTTATTAAGGCTTTCATGCACTATTGTGCCTTTGTTTATGGTAGCCTTAGGATTTTGATGACTTTCTAGGTGCTTCATTGGTGATTTGATGAACTAAAATGCCATATTTCTTGTTGACATTAAAACAACCCTTCCTCATGCATTTTTTCCATGTTTTTTCTTTATCTCAACATGCTCATTTCATGTGTAAATGCTCAGCCTAGCATATTTTGATCTTGAGCATACCTTGGGATGGATTTTAACTTATGATTATCTTTGCTAAAGTGCATGGTTAGTTTGCTATTTTGAGTGGTTATGTTTGTTGAAATGCCTCTATGATGCTTGTAAAAATTTGTTTTTAAAGAAAACCCAAGTTAAGTCTATACTAATCTTAATTAATAGGGATTAGAATAGATTTAATGTTTTTAATATATTGATTCTCCAATCAGTGGCAATATATCAAGCCTAAATTTTTAGAATCGTTGCCTAATTAGGCCAAATAAATTTTGTTTACAATTCAAAATAAAAAACGCTTTAAAATATTTTGTTTAAGCCTTGTTTCAAGCCTATCATGACTATGTCATGGATAGTGGATGGTTCAGTGACCTACTTTATGGGAGTTGGATTGGTCCATTACTTTACTGCCATGAGCTTAACAATTGGACATTAGCATGTTTAACACCATGACAAGTGACCATAAAAGCCTTAAACTCAAAGAAAACCCTAGCTTCTATACTAGCAGTACAACGTTCCTAATTTGAAAAATTATATGATTTTTTGCAATTTTCTACCATTTTTTCTTGAAAGAGCTTCAAATAACCTTTTTAACTATTCCTTGTTTGCTACTAGATCATTCTAGATGTGAAAGTTATGATTTTTCGAACATTTGTTGTCCAGAACCTCTAGAATCAATGATTCATATTCTGTCTGGGTGATTCAAACACATCAGTTTTTTTTTGGATTTTTTGAATTTTTTTCTAAAAAGTTCATAAAAGTCCCTTTTTGAAAAGGCATCTTTTGTGATTTAAAAATCTTGATTGAATCTGTGACAATTTTTCAAAATTTATAACCCTTTTTCCCTTGCATTTGCTGTTAGCTTTAACTTAGACTCAATTTCAAAAATTAATTCCACCTAGAAATCAATTTTCTAGAATTTTTTGAATATTTCTACATTAATCCTTGTTAATTTGTCTTTCCAATAATACCTTGTTTGCCGCTAGAAACCATCGAACCAAACTCGAATGAATTTGAGAAAGTGGACAGTGCAATGTTGTCTCTTGTTTTTATTGAGCTTGAGAAAATTTGCTTGGATTTTCCTGAAACATCTTTTCTAATCATTTGGATGATTTAGAATATATTCAATGTTTCCTCCATGGTGTTATGAGTCATGATGTTGGTCCTTCTACACTCGGATCAAAACCTAAAAATGTTTTCTAAATTAATTTTCCTTTTCTATTTAAAATTTGATTTTCTATTCCAAAATCTTGTTTCTTAAAAAATATAAAAAATTTTGATTTTCAGAAGCCACTTCAAAATTTTTTTGAGGGATATTCCAATCTTGCTTTCTCTAAGGGGATACTCCAACCCTATTTTTTTGAGGGGATCCTTCAACCACATTGCTTATGAGGGGATACTTCAACCTCGCTTTTCGAAACTTCATTAAAAATCTAAGTTTTCTCATTCTTGAGCTCCTCGTATTTTTTCTTATCAACTTTTTTATGCCTAAGAAAACCACCGAGTCCAAACATAACTCAAAATTCATAATTCAATTATTCCTTAATAATTGAGGTCAAGTATGAGTTATATCTTGACTGTCCCTCCTTTGTTTTGTGTATTCATCTTTAATGCAACTTTTATTACATTTCTTTATGTCTTACTAACATGTTTCTCTTCTTAATGACAATTTGTCACGCTTTCAAAAAATCAAATATTAAACCCGAGGCAATTGTCTATGTAAGTATCCTTCTAGTGCTCAATGTAGAGTATCCTCTTTTAAATTAATCCAAATCTCATTCCACAAAATCTTTTATGTTTTTCCTCCTTCTTGGGTTGTAGGAGAGATATTAATTAAACTTCTATCATGAAAACCCAGATTTAATATTTAAAAATTTGCCTTCATAAGAAGGGAATTACACATAAATACTGACGACATGAAAAAATTAAGGAAAATCAAGATTTTGATAATTTATGGCTAAATGGTACCAATTTTGGCATCATCAGGGTGCTAATCGTTCCCCATGCATAACCAACTCTTAGACCCTTTTTAAAATGAACTTTGGTATACATAATCCATAAAATCGGTGTTTTGAGTTTTGTAACTCAAAAATTTTTTATTTTAATCAGTTTCTAGTCATACCTTGCCAAAATTATCTTTGGTGGCTCTAAGTCATGGTCATTTCATAATGGCCATCCAAGATCGGTTGGATGAGCGATTCATCTAATGATTCTCCCCTTAACTGTTAACCATATCATGCCTAATCCAAATCCTAATCAAAGGTTGACCCAAAGGCAAGCCATTTCCCTTTACCTTTTTTCTTTCATTTTTTAAGTCATAACATGTCACACAATGGGCACATCATGATAGCTTGACGACTCTACTAGGCACTTTATTTAGAGAGTTAGGCCTACAACTAGTTAAATTTTATTTGATTCCCGATTTCCCTTAGTTTTACTCATTATTTATTTGTAATCTTCTCTTATCATCTTCTTTGTACATAACATTTACTTATCATTATTCTATGTTTTTGTGTTTCTTGTGATTGCGAGGGTTCCTCATTGCTTGAAAAAATGAATATGACAATTTTGGCATAATGGTAATAAGGAATAAATAAAAAGGTTTGATTGTTTCCTCGACATGCATCATGCACTCACTTTCACATTGGACTCTCGATCTTACATTTTTCTAGAGAAAGGTGGAAGTGAGCTAATTGTCCTCCAAGGTATCTTTCCTTGACCTATGGGCTAGCAAAATCATTCGAGGTGTAAAGTATCTATGCTCCCATGGTATTCTGTTTATCCTTATGGGCATAGCAAAATACATCGACCTATTCTGCCAAGCTTGTGATGGGCCTAGGATCGAGGTGCCTTGGCTATCTTTATAGAATGGAGGATCAATTTGGGAACCTTTTAGTGTTAACTTAACCCCATATAGAATCAGGGTGCGTTGGCTATCTTTACCAAATGAAGTGTTGCTAGATCGACTCAAAAATTAGACACTCGAGGAAACACTTCTTACCTATTACTCTTCTTTATCATTTCTTTATTGTGTAGATGATGATGAACAAACATTGGCTTTTTTATGCAAATAATATAATTTTTTTATTTATGAAAATAGGCCAAAATTAGATTATTTACCGAAATAGGCCAAATTTTCAAATTAATTGAGAAATCACCATTTCAAACGATGATTTCTCAATTTGTAAATTTTAGTTGAGAAATCGCCAAATCAGATGGCGATTTCTCAACTTATTTTGAGAAATCGTTAAATGAAATGGCAATTTCTCAATTAATTTCAAATCAATTACAAAATTCAGTGACCAGAGACAGATTTTGGAGATAGCAGTTGGGAAATCGCCATAGAAATTTTTTTTCCCAATTTTTCATTTTTTTTTTGTTTTGAGAAATCGCCAATTCATGTGGCGATTTCATATTACGTCTCATAGTTTATAAGTTTTAGGTTTTATTTATATTTGAAAGTACATGACTAATGTATGAAAATTAAATTTTTTTGAAATAAAATAAGTTGATAAGACTAATGCAAAATGATCAAATTTTTTTTGATATGAAATAAACTAATCAGACTACTGTATGGGAATCAGATTTTTTTTATATGAAACAAATTGATGAGACTTATGCATGCAATCAGATTTCTTCAGATATGAAATAAATTTGATAAGACTAATGCATGAGAATCAGATTCTTTCTGATATGAAATAAGTTGATGAGCTAATGCATGAGAAAGGTGATTTCTGTAGTTGATGAGACCAATGTATGGGAATCAGATTCCTTCTGATATGAAAAAAGTTGATGAGACCAATGCATGGAAATCAGATTCCTTCTTATATGAAAAAAGTTGATGAGACTAATGCATGGGAATCAGATTCCTTCTGATATCATCTTTAGTTGATGAGACTAATGCATGGATTGTATATGTCAGACTGCAAAGATTACACTAATGAATGGGACAAATTCAGACATTTTGAATAGGAAAATTTTTTTTAACTATGTTGCATTATAAATATATGTTCATCGTTGTCATTTTTATTGTCATTTTCATTCTCAGCTACTATTATTGTTTTCTCAGTTTAGTAATAGTGTTTTTCATTCTCTTCTTTTGTTTCTTAGTTTTCAATCATTAGCATTTTGTTTAGAGTTATTTCCATCTTACCAACAAGAGTAATGGATTTGTTGCACTTGTCTATTCTAATGGAGAAATTGTCAATAATGAAGAAGGTGTTACCTTTCAAAGTGACCGTCCT
>JBBYHK010000013.1:13270548-13280556 GCA_038382065.1 Adansonia grandidieri | reverse complement strand
ATCGAAGACAACTATGAGATACATCTCGATCATCCCTCTTGTTTATGTATTTTGTGTGTTTATTTTTGTGTGGATTTGTTTATTGTTTTCTTTCCTATCTTACTAATATGTTTCCTCTTGTAGGACCTCGAGCATTTATGCTTTAAAAATCATTTTCAAAATCACAAAACGATATCTCGTGTCGATATCTCTCTAGTGCCAAACATGAAATATTTGATTTTTTAAACCCATCCAGAGATCATTTTCATTAAAAGGCCCTCTGTTTCTCACCTCTCCGAGGTGCATGAGTGATAAAATTTTCATTAAAACTCAGACTCATATCTTTACAAAATTTCATGCATTAAAGGGAATTATATTTAAACAATGATAAAAATGGAACCGAGGAAACCGAGATTTAAGTAAAATATAATCAGATAGTATCGATTTTCGGGCATCGCGTGGGTGCTAATCCTTCCCCACACGTCACCAACTCTCAAACCTAAAACAATGAATCTCTTGTATTATTTTCAATAGGCATCTGGTCATGCCTAACTTAAAATGATCGGTGGTGACTCCAAGTTTATGGCCACTCCGTGGTGGCCATCCAAGACTAATCGGACGAGCAATTCGTTCGACAGTCTTTTACTCCTTCACGTCAAACATCAAAATATTTTTTAAGTCTAGCGCGCTTTGGCACTTCGGATCATCCAAAGTTCGTAAAGGCCGAGCACGTGGAAAGTCAACAGCTTGGTGACTCCACCAGGGACTAAAGAGAGTTAGGCTTATAACTAGCTACTTTGCACTCGGTTCTTGGTTTTTTCGGTCTCCATAATTATTTAGATATAATTCTCTTTTATTTTTGCCTATTAATCTCTAGTGTTTTTGTCTTGTGATTGTTAGGGATTATTCGTGCCAAAATAAGTATTGATTGGGGTAATACGATAGGAATTTTACATGTTTAACAAACACGAAAATAATGTAATAAAACACAATACATTTGAATGCGATTAGCATGATTAATACAACACATTTAATACTCGTATTATATTTACTTTTTAAATTCTAACGCATTTAAAACTTTGTGTTGTGATTATATTTATACGATTAAATAACAAAATACAGCATACACAAATTACCCGTTACTCCCTTCCATCACAGCTCTCCAAATAATGCATAAACAATGCTGATTTACGTAGATATGAAATTAGTCACATTAAATTATCCCCCAGAAAAAGGAGTTTATTCAGCTTCTCTGCAATTAAAAGGTTTTTTATATTTTATATTTTATTTTTTATGAAAAATATATAAGAAAGTGGGTAAATAAAGGAATACTATAAAGAAGTGAGCAATGATGTAAGCATATATACTAATAAAGTGTCTTGGACGAGATCAGGATCTGCGCATATCTTCTTAGAGCAGGCAAAACCTGCTTTTGATACCAGACAAAAGCATATTTTTCACGTGAATCCAGTCATCAACTGATATTATTGCAGTCATAATCAAAGCATTTGTGTTGGACAGTTGTACTGGTTGGACCTCATTTTTTGTAGCTTCGGGGACTTATTATATTCGTCGGCAGACTAAAGAAGAACTTCAAAATAGATTACTAACGAATATATTTAATTTTTTAAAATTATTTTAATATATTTAAAAAATATTAACATTATATTTTTATATTATATTTAAATTTAAATAAAAATAAGTATTTGATTTAAAAATAATTAAGCGTTTGGAGCAATGCATAAAAGATCAAAAGAAGGCCCCTAGGATCAGCCATACCCCAAATTGCTGTTTCCATCCAATCAAATCTTGCCTCTCTTATGGTTTTGGTTTTGGACAACTCCAAAAGCATTTAAATATCTTCAAGAAAACCACAAAGAATACTAAGATTGACTCATATACCATGATTTCCGCTACGAACAATATTCAAGGGTTCTAAACTCTAATATGTTTACACCACTCAATAGGATATTTGATGCAAAAGCTCACTTAAATGGAAGGAAGACAGTTTGTAACATTCTCAAGTCCCTTTCTGATTTATTTTTTAGCTGACATGCAAAATGCAAGGGCTTTCCGCACCTACTCCTACTACATTTCAAACTCGGGCCTCTGGAATTGAAAGAGCCTCGTGTTCCAATAAGTAAAAAAACAAAACTGAGTAATAACTAATGATACAATTGCTAGCAAGAATATAGCTAAATCAGATGGGCTTGATATTTAGGATTTTTTGTTGTTTCGCTACAACAGGAATTTAAAATTATAAAATTAACATACGGATTATTATTGAGGAAAAATTAACAAAGAAACGAAAAGAAAAAAATAGAGGTGCAATTATTCATTTTCTGTACCTGTACGCTTATCATAACCATTTCTCAAAGCATCCAACGTGTAAAAAAAATATAAAATTTAACTTAATTGATTTATACAATTACTATTAAAATATAATATTTTACAAAATTAAAATTTAAATTCAACATTTATAATCTTTTTACTTAATTTTCAAAATTACGACTTTCTTTGTACCAAAAAACTCACCTGCCAAAATCCTGAAGTTTGACACAAGGAACTTTATTTTCAATTTGTAAAGATTATCTCTGTTTGGAAAAAGTTTCCAAGAGTATAAAAATCATAAAGCAAAGTGATTACCGAGCAGCACTGAGCATACATACATATTGTTAAAGTAAAAAAAAAAAGAGTTTGTAGTAAAGCAGCAAAGTAGAGGAAAGGGCAACCTAGAAAAAGGATCCAAACAAACAGTATTTGGGAGAATCGTATTCATTTGCAAGAATTTCTTTCTAACAGCATAGTGAAGGCAATTAATTTGAATTTTTATCAAACACCCATACAATGTTTATATGAATACTTTCTAGTCATTCTCAAAATTTCTTACCACCACCTACAAATATATTAAGCAGCCTTAGATTCAAAATTTTGACAACAAATACAAGTCACTTTCTAAGTTCTAACCCCCAAAAGAGAAGAGACATTGGCTTTAGTCGGACAAGATTCATGAATATGAGCACGTCCCGTCATATGAAATGAACAAATAATCATGGTTGCCTTTTGGAACGGGGCAAGAGAGCAAGAAGAATCTTTTTCCTAGGGCCCTGCAAATCAAAAAACCTTTGTTGGAGACAGCTTTAGGATGTTATGTAGAGTTCAACAGTTGTATCATAAAATTACATTTTCCACATACGTGCACACACAAACACACATGAAGAGGAGAGAAAACAGTTACCAACCTATACTCGTATAAAAATTGATAATGATACAAGTTATTTGATTGGCAGGATGTGCATCTAGAAAACAGCCTGACCGCAGCCCATTTAACCATTTAAAGTAAAATTCCAATAATTCATTGTAAGCAAGGGGCAAATTGCAAATCTTCTAATCTGTACCATGGTAAGCACCTGGATACCGCATTCTTTCAAAAGCCGAAACAGTTAAGTAGCAGGCTACTCAGCAGTAAGCCCGGAACTATATAACTAGAACTTAGTTGCAAGGAAAATTTCAAATTTCCCATTACCAGTATCACAGAAAATTTCAATATTAATCCATCTACCCAACTTCATAGCAAGCTTTGTATTCTTAGGTCACCAAGAAGCAAGAACAACGAATCAAAGGAGGCACAAAACTCAATGACAGCCTTCAGTTAGAATGAGTTTAGCTTAGGCAAGAAGAAGAAAAATTCATGTAAAATTAATCAAGGCAGACAGATACTTATCATCATGTACTTTGGCATTCAAATCAGTCCCAGCTGTGCGCACATACTAAAGATAACTTAAACACCTTTTTTGAGAACATAAGTCTAAAATCTTCACAATTTCAACTTTGTGAATTTAACTCACTACAAATCTGAGTTAGTCATGCGCATCAGTTATTAGTTTGGGAACGCCAATTATGAAAATAAAGAACAGAAAAGTTTAGTAGAAAAGAAGGGTAAAATACCATAGGTATTCCTAGCTCCTTGAGGTCGTTTTCCCCCATTTGTTTCAGTGCAGTCATATCCACCTGAGTAAAATATTAAATCTACAGATCAGCCAAACAAGGAGAATGGATAAAACAAACAAACAAGCAATTCTCCAATAAAAATCACAATATTAATTCAATAACTTAAAACAGAGAAAGCAAATCTTCAAAATTTGCATGATAGAACAGCTGCGGCAACAACTGCCATCCAGGAAATTTCTCTATGTACAGTCTGTTAGCAAACATCAGTCATTAACTGCTTCTTGAACATACTTTGCGTTGTTTTATGGGACAAAACTTGAACAACATCGCCAAATTTTTTGCAACCATTTCAAACACAATGTCAGCCATAGTAGATATAACAACTGCATCCGAAATTTTTCAAGTCAAGTAAATTTCGGTATTCTATTTAATTAAAATCAAATAAAATAGATCTGTGCCTGCATCTGTGTAACACAAAATGCAAGCATCAATCGGCAACTATCAAAGCTACAAGAAAATGCTGGTTCGTCATATCCTCTATTTGATTATCCAGAAAGGTTTCCTCCAAAAACAAGCACAGTGCCCTTAAAAATACATTCTTTTTGTCTTTCTACTACTACTTAACATCCCCCACCGTTTTTTTTCTTTCCCATTTTCGAGAGAGGATTGCCAATCTGGCATGGGGAACGAAATGAGCGTTCCTTTGTACATCAATCATCCTTTTCTTTAATACAAGATGAAGCTCATTAGAAGGCTACATAATAAGAGGTAAACCTCTTTCATCCGATAAACTTCATCCCTCATCCTAAGGTTAAAATCTGAGTTATATGTTCCCTAGGTCTAAACATCAGGGATATAAAACATAAATGGTAATCTTGCTTCTATAAAGTTCCATGTTTATTTTTATTTGGCCAAGCACATCTGAAGACATATTGACATTATCAACAGCCAGGTCAGAACCAAGCTATAGACAATTTAACATGAAGGTGATGTATTTAAGAATTAACATTAATGAGTAACCCTCAATCCTACCGAGATAATTTGAAATGAGACAAAAAAAAATGCCAAAATCACTATTGCTGTTATTTTTTATTTTCCCAATCAGAAAAAACAGCAAATACCCCATTAGGTGAAGATGCAAGAAATCTAAAGATCTTCCGTTGCACCAATACTGCCAAGCTACAGACCTACTGAAAAAACCAAAGAAAACATGTAGGAAGCAACAAACTACTATCAAGAAATAACACTGCATCCCATGAACACCCTTTTTGCTTTCAAAAAAAAAAAACCCACCACCACCAACAACAAATCCTTACTCAAAGTGAATTTAACTATAGAGCTATATTACTTACTTCCTCTGCCTTGAAAATAATTGCATATTTTCCCAATCCCAAGGAATGTAGCAAGCCTTCAACAGTTTGTTGTTCATCACCCTATACACCAGCCATCCGAAAGAAGAAGGTAAAAAGAAAAAAATAAAAAATCTAAACACTGCTCTTTAAACATCAATGTATGCATATAACCTTAAAATAAAAGTCCTTGGGATCACACCATGACTAGTAATTTATGCATGAATGTAAAGCTAATAATGGTGATCACTTGATAAAGCGTGGTTGGAAGTGTTGCAAAAATATGGTGAGAATCAAGGCCGCAAAGGGTAAGAATAAAAAAGAAAATGTACTGGCACAAAGGCAAACGAGAAATTACAGGAATTATTAGGATCCAAATTTGATGAGCGAAAGCAAAAAACAACAATGCTTTCTTAGAGGAGAAGATTCTTAGCGAATGTGACAAAAAGTGGTAGTGAAAAGGTCGTGGGGGCTTTTCAAGAACATGTAGCACCTACTACTTCAAATTCCAAAAATGTAATAACAATATCTTAGGTAAGTTAACACACAGTTTCAAAGCAGCCTTAACCACTACTTATTACTAAAGAACCAAAAGTGACCAGACCAACAGCTACCACAACTAGCAGAAACTTCTTAGAATAAGATCAAGGACAAGTATGTCAAATACCTGAAAAGGTAATGTCATAGTTAGTTTCTGAAAGGAAACTTGGAAAACCAACAGAAAGATAATGGATTCTTAAACATTTTGATCATATTATCCTGTAGACAACTGGAAACGTTTGACAACAAATCTAACTAGATTGGAAGATCCAGACTACTTACTATATTTTTATCCACTTAAGAGAAAAATATTTTATGATAGGCCTTCACTTTTTGAGCATAGTAAAATAACACATTTATTTTGACTGTTTAAGAAATGCAACCATGATAGCAAACAAAGTACATCAGAGTCATATGGTAAAAAACAGACTGAACATATGAACATAAGCAGCCGATATTCACAAGAGAAAATATTGTCGAAAAAAAATAGATGTGAAACATGTTCGTTGCACCTTCACTGGTAGAATGGAAAATAGATGCCAAATAGTACGTACAGAGTATGAACTTTTTTGTACAATGCCGCTTGGAGGAATTGAACTTGGAATTGGAGGACCTGGTTGCATAGGCTTTGCTGAAGCGGTAGTCAATGTGGACTTTGTTACAAAAGATGCTGTACTTACAGGCCTTGGAACATCAAGAACATCTTTGCCCATGTACGGAACTGTCCTCATATCATCATATGTCTTATTTACTGGCCTTCTCTGTGGATCAACATTTCTAGGGGGAGATAAACCCCTAGAAGCACCCATTACTCTGTCTGGTGATCTTTGTCTTAAGTGATCTAAAGTCCAAGGAGAATAAGAACTTCTTGATGTTGTCACAGGAGGAAAATCATCTGCACTTCTTGTGGAAGGTATTCTGCCCAAGACACTGGTCTCCCTTGATTCAGGCATCTGATCTCTAGGTTCAGGCATTCGCTCCCTCGAATCAGGCATTTTCCGATGGGTCTCATAACTGTTAAGCAGAGGCCGTCCCATTCTTGACAACTTTTGACGAAGGTCCACGCTCTTCTGGTTATCGTCATTCTGAGCCCGTTTAAACACGTTCTTTTGCAAGAGTTTAAAACGGAGGTCATCTTTACCAATGTGAAAATCTATTTTTTTTTTTTTCCAAATGAAGCAATGTTAGTAATCTCACAATCATTTCAGAAATCAGAAACATAAAGATATTGCAATGCAGAAGTGAAAGATTGTACCATTCAAGCCATTAGCGTTCAAACATGTTGTATGACCATCACCTCTTTGTCTGTACAAAAGGACAAAACACCACTATAACTTTTTACATAAGTAAATTTCACTGACAAACTAATATTGTGAAAATTTATTTACATAGAATGTAAAAAACAAAGAGAAGGCAAAGGATTAGCACTCATGGTCTATGTTGCTACACTCTTTATTATTCCTAAAGTATTCTGTCAAACACATATCCAACAGTCGCAAGTGGAAACATTATGCAGTCCTTAACTCCAAATTATACGAATGATTTTGAAAATAAATTGAAAATGTCCACGTCTAACAGTCACTCTCAAGACCTGAACCTGTAGTAACAGAATACTATTTCAATCAACCAAATACCCTAAAACAAGGTGTCTAATTTGCAAGCAATGTGTAATATGAATGCAACAAAAACATCATCATCATCATCATCCACTAAGAAACACAGAACATTACTTAAATAGCCATCTCACAAGCACCGACATTGCGAAGACTTTGAAATGCAGTCTAAACAACAGAAGAATTCCTAAAAGTATACCGTTTATAGTTTAGCTGACTTCCAGATGACAAGGAACTATCTCTATTGCCTCCTAGCCTATCTCTTACAGACCGCTTAGTTCCAGCAGCAGGATGAGAGTCAGAAAGATCAACATTTGATGCGGGTCCAGCCCCCTTCACAACCTACACCAACATAATCAGTAAAGTTCAGATTAACAACAAGCGAACAAAAAAAAAAGGAACTACACTGACTTTTCTATTAAAAAAGGGAAGAAGAAAGCTGATATACTTTAAAGAATAAATATGTAAAATCCACCATACTAAACTAAATGGGTCAAAGTCGAACTGAATACAATTTATGTTCAAAGCAAAATTTTCCTACTAATTTCAAGCATATTTCCTACAGTTTATAAGCAATCAAACAAATAATTAATGAACATCACTAATTACTACGAAAAATGAAAAGAAAAAAAATTTTAAGAAGAAAATGAATTAAAACAAATACCTGGCCACTACGTCCAAGAGTGATAGTAACACGGCCCCGCGGAGCTTCCGCCATGAAGAAACCCTGGACTAGTTAAAAATCGATTAATCGGCTCTTTCGGTTGTGACTTCTGAAGGATCAACTAAAATGATGCTTATCATCGTCTTTAAAAGACACTGAAAAATAAAAACCCTAAAAAACCTCAATGACGAAAATTAACTGTTCATTTTTAGGATCTTTTGAACTCCGATCAGAAAAAATCGAAATGTAAACTTAGCGTCACTGTTTAATATATATATATATATATATATTAGGTTCGAAGATTTTAGGGTTTTTGAAAGGGAGAATCTGACTGTTTGGTCTCGAAGAAGAAGAGGGGAAAACGAAAGGAGGTCGGCTAGCGTTGTGTGGCGCTGACGCGCTGTTACTGGAAATGTTAAAGCTGCTGCTGTCCACTGTGTCGCAATTAGGCAGGGTCAAGCCTAATAGGGTTAGGATATTTTGAATTTAGATTTTTTAAATTTACGTTAATTTAAATTTAAATATTTTTAAGTTTAAATTTATTTGAATTTGAATTAATTTAGATTTAAATTTTTTTAGAGTTGAGTGGATTTAAGTATATTTTATATTATTTTTATTTTATATTAAATGTAATTATCTTTACGTAATTTTAATTTATAAGTTTAGGTTTGAATTTGGCTCGATTTGTCCTGAAAAAGTATTAGTTTGGTTCCATGAGCCTGGTCACCACCTAAAAAATTTTAAATTATAAATTCAAGGTAGAATTTGGCCTAACCCGTCAATTTAAGCACAAATCATTATTTATAATATTAAAAAATTATTTTTGTATTAATATTTATATATTTTATAATTAAATTTAAATAAAAATACATTATTTTATTCAAAAAAATATCGTTTTAGGTCGAGCCTACCTAAAACTTAAAATTTGAGACCTGAGCATGATCATGCCAAGCCTACTGGGCTGTGCGGGCTGTCCGACCAGTGGATAGGCCTAGTTGCTAGTCTAACATGTGATTTTTTTTCATTTTTGATATGACATTATCTATGTAGACACCTTATTTTGTCCGGGCTAACTTTTAGCAATTTGGAGCATGGATGTAAGAGGGGGCGATGATCGCCGGGCAACAATTTTGAGGTTGTCAAGAAGGCCTAGGGATTATATCAAAGGTAAATGCAAAGATGTGACATCAAATGACGTAGTCCAAGGTATCTGGGGATAAAAGATATGAGAAAATTCACAATTTTACTTGAATGTATCGATACATGGTTCTCATATATCGATACAATGCTCCAACGCACCAAAATTTTGAAATGTCCCTATTTGTATCGGTACAACATGTAGATGTATCGATACATAAGCCTCTGTATCAATATAGGACCTCGTGTATCGACACTAGACCATACCAGGACCAAAACATGCATTTTTGTAAAGGAATGTATCGATACATACCAACATGTATCGATATAGTGGTTCATAGTATCGATACAATGGTTCATAGTATCGATACAATGTTCATTGTATCGATAATAGCAAGGTTTTTGGACCACATGTATCGATACATTATGCAATGTATCGATACATGCAGGCCATTTTAACGGTCCGGGCATTTTTAACACGTCCACCATTGATCCAAAACTCGATTTTAACTCATTTCTTTGCATAAGAAAAGATTAAAACACATATTAGATTATGAATTTAGACTTTTGAATTAATCATAACATTTTTTAAAAGTCTAAATTGGATCAAAAAGGTCAATATCACATTATCACCCTACTCCCTAGCTTGTTAACCAATGTCACAATCAGCCACCCTATTTGCTGGAAAAGCATTTTAACATTTAAACCAGCCACCCTATGCCCATCACATTGGCAGCAAGCTGCCTCCTACAGCCACCCTATAGCCACCATGCTG